>JANAVB010009599.1:5871139-5873639 GCA_029216955.1 Iris pallida
AAAACGGCGACCCTTTCACGGCGGGTAGCGAGCCCTATGCGAAGTTCCCGAAACCCACGCCGATGTAAGCTGGCGCTTGCTATACTCATTCCTCCCGGGCTGAATCGTCCCTTGGTATAGGAAATCGTTCAAGGAAACTATACCTTGTCGACAAGTTTTCCAATGACTGTATTGCAGAGTCTTGAAAAATGCTCTCTTTTCTAGAACCTTATCCTTTCTCTTTCAGTTGAAAAACTAGCCTTTCTTTTGAACTTAGTCGATTTACTCACTTAGCCATATCGTTGCGATAAACTTTAATCGATTCATCATTGTTTTGCATAGGCTAAGTGGAATTGCATAAGAAACATGTTTTCTATTTTCAATATCGACATTTTGATAGCAAGTATTTTATGAAGAATTGTGCTATGATTTCTTGTTTCTACACTATGATGACAAGCATTTCATTTAACTTCATATTGCTTTGTAATAGAGGGACGGGGCGAAGAGGTCAGCCACTCGCCTTAGGCTTGCTTCAGGTGAGGGACTAGTTGGGTGCGCTGACGTCGCCTACGCGATCACCTGCAATCGCATAAGCAACTGACTAGAACATTATGTAATTCAAGGAACTTTGATACGAATACGAAGCTCGAAAACACCAGTCACGAAAACCCATCGAAAACATTTATGAAAAATACATTCATGAAAACCAAAGCCAAAGCCAAATCTAGTGCGGCATGAAAACTAGAGCAACATGAGGTCTCTCACGACTCAGTCGCAGAACCAATCCTTGAGGCGTAACTCGCTGAATATGGGACTTGGTTCCGAAGAAGCCATTCCATAACGTAGAATTGATCTAATTCAACATCTCCCGTTTGATCGATACGGCCGATTTTGACCTATCGGTCCCGACCGAATCGATAGTGACAGTGTTCCTTTCTCACGCACCCCGTAGACGAAAATGGGGCACGATGTAGGGACGGGGCACTACAAAGGCCCTTCCGGCTACCGGAGTTTTAAGGTCAGGATCGTGCACCTTATCAGCAGAGGAAGCAGCAGTAATCATTTGCCCCTTATGTAAAAAACCAGGGCACGAGTGCAACGACTGCCGGAAGCGACTAGGCAGGTGCATATTTTGTGGGGTATCAGATCATCAGCTGAGGGAGTGTCCCAAGTCTTCGGGACAGATAGCTCATGGAACCAGAGCTAGGGCTCCAGTTGGCTAACAGAGGGGACCCCGTTGCAGACACAGCAGCAAAGGTTTGTCCAGCATCAGCAGTAGGCAGAGGAGGAGGCCAGCAGGGGCGAGCTTTCGCGATGACAATCGAGGATGCACATATAGTAGGAGTACTAATTGCAGGTTCTGTTCTTCTCGATTCTATTCTCGTTTTTGCCTCATTATAAACTATCTCAAAATTCAAATTCCGACAGTTTCTATCTACCTTCTTTGTTCGTTGATAATTTGATTCTTAGTATTCATTGTTGATTTGATTTCTACAAGATAAGTCGTATGGGCTAGGTCGCCTCAGTTATAGAATCTAGAGTCTTCTATAGTCATATTAGCTGGCATGGTGAGGACATATAATCTTATTTTGGATGTATTTCTTGGGTATAGGAATTTAAGGTTTTCGAGCCAAGTATGCGGCAATGCAAAAATTTTAAATACCATGATTCTAGAGGTAAGTACCTCAGTTGGGGACTATATGATTTATCGTAGCCTTGCTTACTAGTATGACGAAGATTCTGAGTATCATGATTTTGGACAGACACATATGATTATCGAATTGTATGACTTAGAGACCTTGATTGTTGGGGGTTTGACCTAGAAGGAGTACGTCCACTTTAAATTTTGAGAACAAAATTATTTTAAGGAGGGTAGACTTGTAACCACCACTTTTCTAAAAATGGAAGTAATTTTGAACTTTTGTAAAATTGATTCTTAAATAATAGGATTTAACTCATGCTAATGATTTTTGGTGATTTTTAAATTAAGTTAATACTATTTAATTAGTGAATTATGATTTTAGTGTTTTGCTAGTATAAGCTTAGAGGCTACTTGACCTAGAGACTGACCATAACCATGGGGGACTAACCATGTGAATTGATTAGTTAATTACCACTTCTAGGCTAAGGTCATTTGTGATTTATTTGAATTAATTTGACTTTATGACAATTAATATTGTGCTAATTGTTGTGTTGAGCCTTGACCTAGCTTTACCCTAATCTAGATGTTAACCTAGATCCTAGAGACTAAGTTAGAGGATTACAACTTAATGGCTAAGTTAGAAATATCTAGATATGTAGCTAAGTTAGATCTTTTAGCTTGAACCTAATATCTACTTGGTCCTTTAGCTTGAGGCATAGGAATTTGCATTGTTAGATAAGCCAATGACCTAACTTGCACCTAAACCCTAACCCTAGATCATTGTTGGCAGCCTAGAGAGCCCCCTCCCCATATATAACATCTCTTCATTCATTCTTGCCTCTTTTACATAGCCTCCTTAGAACCCTAATAGTGTTCTTC
>JANAVB010009599.1:5878639-6039709 GCA_029216955.1 Iris pallida
CTTAGGATTTCATGACAATATCTATTCTCTCCAAAATTTAAACATAAATAAATTTAGCATTGTTGTACTCTAGTGGCTACAATGAAATCAAAGGAAAAATGACATCATGAAAGCATAGACAACAAAAAAGGAGGTCAAGACCTCCATCACATATAAGTTCTATTTGTCTCAGGCATTGGGATTCTAGGGATTAAGATTGTCTCCTAATCCTCCTCCCTGTTGGAAAAAGACACAAGCTATGCTACAGAATTTCTCTAGGGTTGAAACTCCAAAAGAGGCAAAGAAAATAAAGAGCAAAATTAGAGCTGGGGATGTATTTATAGGCATAGCCAGCTCCAGGGGGAGGCGGACTAGGAAGCCGCCTAAGGCCTCCTCCTCCAAGGGTCCTCCATTTTTTTTAATTTTTAGTTATTTTGTATTGGGTCAAAAAACTTTATTGGCCTGGACAAGCCCATGACTGTTTGGAAAAAAAATCAAAAGAAAAAAAATAATGTTGCTTCTATTTCTAAGCAGCATCTTCATCCTCTCTCTCTCACTTTCCCACGAAAATCTCTCATACGACAAAAAATAAAGGGCTAATTAGAGTTTAGATCCTGAATTTTATACCAGCTTATAGTTTAAGTCCACATGTCCAATTGGAAAGTTACCCTGGATTTTTATTATTTGTTTCATTTTTTCTATTATACCCTCCTAGTCTATATATGAAGGTTTCATTGTTAAGCATGGGAGGGGGGTATAATGGAAAAATTGAAACAAATAATATATAAAAGTCTAGGGTCTAAACTTTCTAGTTGGACAAGTCAGGGCTTAAACTCTATGCTGGTATAAAATTCAGGGTCTAAACTTTAATTAGCCCAAAATTAAATGGTTGCTCCCTCCCTCAACAAAGGAGTTCATGCTGAATTTTTGCTCCTTTCTAGTTTCTAATGTTTTCTTTTTGTCTTGTGAAGCTTCTATTGTTTAATGATTGGGAAGAAGCGCACAAGTGGCGGAGATCGCAAAGTAAATATATCCTTGTTACTCGTAAATAAAATAATAAAATTATATAGAGAAATAAGGGCCTCATTTTTTAAACTTGTCTAAGACCTCCAAAATGCTGGAGGCTGGCCCTGTTTATAGGGAGGATTAGTTGAATATAGGGTTAGATAGCTGAAATAATATCTTTAAATTCTTCTACCAGACAAAATCTAGGTAAAATATTCATAGAGAATCAAGTACTTCCATCACAGTTAAATATTATATTTTAATTATTTAGACTAAATATTATTTGCAAATATTTTATTCCAACCAAATATAGCTCACCTATTAGTAAATAATCAAATACTCCATCATAGATTATATTCAAAATTCTAGATTAAATATAATATTTAAATCTTTTATTTCCAATCAAAAGGCAAATATTTGCACAAAATACTCCATCATATATAATTTATTATCCTTAAATCTTATTCCAATCGAAACTAGGTTAAATATTAGTAAGTAATTAATTATTCCATTGTAAATTATATTAAAAAAATTAAATACAAAACTAAAAAAAATGCAAAAATCAAATATACACAAGAATATGAGCGGAATCATGTATATTGCTAATGGTACAAAAGCAAAGAGCATGTGAGAGAAAAAAGAATAACATAGTATGTTATCTTTGTATAAAAGTTTCCAGATGTATAAGTGTGTTGGTATAAATACTGATAGATATCGGTCTCACACCTAGGAATGTGTCATAGCCCATATGGATGTTTAGAATCATCTACCCATGTACATATCCATATACAGTTAATATGCAATTCTGTCTTTTTATTAGACTACATGCCTATTAGACTTATGACACATGTTTATGTTAGCTCGTATTCATCGTTATAACTATGTGTCTCAATCTCATTTGTCCGACCCTCATTTGATTTAATTGTACCCCTATACTTAAACAACACCTTGCATATTGACTTCTTGATTATAACATGTCAGAAAGGGTAGGACGTTACTCTTCGCATCATATGCCAGGAGTGACACTTTTTTTATTAGTCACGTACTACATTCACAAGTAACTCAACTCACCTAACCAATAACCGTATGAAGTACATAGTCAAAGTGTCAGTAATGCTCATAAGATACCATAATGTCCTTAGGTTTGAAGATCACTTGCATCATTGGCATGAAGACATCGTTATTGATATTTGTTTGCCCACTTGGTCAAGGTCAACTTGATTTTGATAAATAACTAAACTTTGATTCGATATAATGCATCTCGAATCAAACTGATAAGAAGTTACTACTGGTACGTTAAGAAGTCTACTTCTAGTTTTTTTATTTTATTATGTATTTCCAATTATATTTGAGTCTAGGACGAATTTAAATCGAGTCACACCTGGAAACTAGATAGCACTCAAGTCCACTCAAGTAAACCTATCCAAAACTAGATCAAAAATAAACAAAAAGTCTACAAAATTCTTGAACCAACATTATGGAAATAGGTAGACAAAGCTCGATGAGAGTTCGGTCTAACTGAACTCGGTCAGCCCAAAAGTAGAAACCCTAAATTGCTCAGTCTTCCTAAACTGCATGTTCCAATGTTCAAATTTTTAAAAATTTGAGAACCGAACTCTGCCCCCAACCTGGTTCACAAAAAGCCTATAAATAGACATTAAAATTTCCTTCTTACTCACTAATTCACATTCAATCTTCTTATCTATAACATTCAGAGCTTTAACCTTTCCATCACCAAGATCACTCTCCTAAGCTTATAAGTGCCAAGTGTGATCTCGGTTAGAAGTATTCAAGGTTTGTAAAGCTTGGATTTTCAAATTACGATTCAGTTCGTTGTGTTGAAGTCGGCGAGTCCTTCGAATCAAAGCTCGTGGTTGTCTGAAGTCAGCAAGCTCTTCAGATCAAATCTTGTGGTTTTAAGAAGTTGGCGTGCCCTTCTGATCAAAGCACATGGTGCACTGTTATTTATTGAATAATGTATTATACCGATCAAGTTTTACCTGGAATGGACTAGTCCTCCATAAGGAAAACAAATATACATACCCATATTTGCATTTGTAACTTCTTTCTATATTTTTTCATACATGTTGTTATTATTTTTAGTTAGTAACTAGCCTTAGTTTTATTGGATAAATTGTGACACATACCACTACTAAAATACAGGGGTTTAGCGACAGAATATTGGCGACGGTCACCATCCATCACCAAGTAGCGACGACTTACCAACGACGTGATAACCAACATTCACTATTTGATAATAAAGTAACTATTCGTTGTTAGGTCGTCGACAGGTCGCCGCTAGATCGTCATCAGTTTCCACGGTAAATTGCAGGAATAACGAGGGAAAACATGGCGACGAATTTTCAACGTAGATTCTCTAGTAGGCATCCGAAAAGTAATATCGCGGATCTGTCGCCAATTTAGTTTAAAATTTGCTACAGATAGGGACGTCGTAAGTCTATCGTCTAGTAGTGTACCCTAACTTATATGAATTATGTCACGCCCAGCTCCCGTAGGAGCGATCGTCCTCGCTAAGGCATAATGCCGTACTGAGCCTAGATTGCGCTCGTGCAAGATGGGTTCTACAATGGCCGATTATAGCTGCTACAACGGGGTTGTCGTACAAAAGTCCCAAGCAGAGACATTGAATATACCTGCAGGAAATTTAAAACAAAACACAAGTTATTCAAAAGATGCATTTTATTGATATTGAAACAAAGATTGCAATGGGAAGCAAGGCCAAGATTACAAGTCACTCAAGCTCACTCTTCTCACATTACAAGTACTCAGCTCTTTCTTTCATCTCTCAATATAAGTCTTGATCCAGCGGATGCTTCGGATAGGCGACGTCCATACATTATGTCCCGTATAAGTCTTGACTCCATGCAGCCGCATGCTTCGAATTGCCAAAGAACTTCGTGCCTCGACGCATCCATGCGAGCTCCATGCCACGAGCTTTTACCTATGCCTACACATAAAAACTGTGTGGGTGTCAGTACTCAACTGTACTGGTGGAATGAGCTCCTCGCCCACCCATACAAAACCAACACGTTCATTTACTTTGTGTAACATAGCCCCCTTATGATTGACTTTCTACTCTTACCTTAGGATCGGTTTTAGGACAGACGCCATGGCCTATTTTGTATCTTAAGACCATCCCGTACTTGCAACAATGTTAACCTATCAAGTCGTGCTTGCCTTTCGGCCCGTAATCAAAGATGCAACTACTCGAAATACTCTATATCTATGTGACCGTGCTACAAGTCC
Organism: Iris pallida; assembly: GCA_029216955.1. NCBI lineage: Eukaryota > Viridiplantae > Streptophyta > Magnoliopsida > Asparagales > Iridaceae > Iris > Iris pallida. Next base: position 5,882,891 of record JANAVB010009599.1, read on the forward strand.
ATTGTGTCGTGCCTCGTAACTCAGTGAGACTTAACCGCATTGCATCCTCGCAGCCTTTATTATTTTTGGTCACCAACTGACTCAATCGAGACTTATGAACTTAGTATCACTCAACCAACTTTGCCCTGCGGCGATTTCCTGACTTAAACTCGAAACGACTCAATTCTAAACTTGTGCAATACTATGCCAACAACTTAAGACTTGGCACCACATCTCGTGCTGAAGTACGGTGTCTACGCTGCAGCCAAATCTTATACCCCAAAACATTGTCTTTATCGTGTACGCATTCTTCCTGACTCTTGATACACTAAACATAATACTTGACTCAATCCAAAGGCATATACGCGGATTGCCGCCCATGCCCACTTATCTATATAAGGTCACTAGCATAACAAGCTATACATGGACTCATATCTTGCGTTGGCCAGGACCCTTCTAGCGTAAGGTAGCTAGCCTCGCTGGAAGTCCCTCGACAAACCTGGTGCTATCAATTCAGCATAGCTATCCTTTGTTTCCATACTCTGCCGTAACGGTCCCTGGGTCCTGTGGGTTGCCGTTACGGTGAAACTATTTACCTTGTCGAAAAGTTGTCCAATGACCATGCAAGACTTAACTTAAACTGACGTCTCACATAGTCATTCTACTTTCAGTGTTACCATCTCTTTCAGGGCCATGTTTGATACTTCTCACATCTGAGACCGCCTCGACGACCTATAGTCACGAGCATTCTTCTTTTTTGCCCTATCTATTCATTCGACTCTGGAATGACTATTTGAAAGCCCCCATCAAACTCAATGAAATCAACCGTGGCCCGTGCCTTAAAAATACTAAGTCCATAATATCGTGCATTAAACCAACTTGAACTCTATGTGACACCACCGCCTAAGTCATACACTATATGATCGCAAAACCAAGTAATATCGACCACCGTAGAAAACGTGGGACAATGCTTAGAATTCTTTGATCACCTAGAATCACTTAGCCTAACTTAATCGTACAATAACTTGACGAGCAAGGACTACATCATGCCTTGGACGATGGGACAATGCATGCTTTATGAAGCATTTATGCGGGCAACGCCTATAACTTAGGCTAACTCTTAGCTTGTATCGAAGACCAACTTTTCCTTCTCCAAAGCCGTGGGACGAAGGACCGAGTGTCATTTTTAAAGCACGCCGTGCACCAACTCTAAGCCGACCGTTGGACCTTTCCATATTCTAACACAATTTGACCCATCGGGATTATTCCCTTAGCTATGTGGATTCGTCTATTTTATTATCCAGCCTACTTGTGCAAGTTGAAAATATACGAATTTATTATGTGAAGGCTAAGATGAGGCAAGTTCACCGAAACTATCCCACCTGAGCGAGGAGTCGCCTCGACCGAACGATGTCTCCGAGCAAGCCGTTGCAAGGCTAAGTCCGAATGCCAGTTGGCGTTCCGATTCCTCCGATTGACTGAGCGGGATGGGGCACTACATCATACATCACTCAGAAAAAGTTTTATCCTCAAAACTAACTGAGTACTTACTTATCGACTTATCACTTGTTTCAACATCCTACGTTTATCGCACACATTTCTCCTATGTATTCCCCAAATCTGAGCCACGCTTGTGCTACCTTCATTGATCTCAAAATCTTTGACACTTTCCCGTTCTTCAAGTCTCACTTGATTCAATATATCACTTAGTTAGATCGTGCATATATTTTAGGCGTCCCCAAAATATATGCATTTCAGCCAAGCCTCCTTTAGCGAATTCCGCCATCACCGCTCGAGTCGGATCATGTACATATTCAAGCGTCCCTGATATACATGCATGTCAACCGAGCCTCGTGAGCGGTGCCTCCATAATTCCTATCTCTTCGCGCTGGGACGTCTGCCTAACTGCTATGCTATGTCTCTAGGCTAAAGTAAATCCGTCAGTATTGGAATCATAGTTCCCAAACAACAATATCAACACTGACCCCATCCTAAGGTCAAACCAAGTTGATAGTACGGATTTTTTTACCCAAGCTCGCATCACTCCAATTTCTAAACATCGAGCATCGATTCCCTATACACATCCCAACATTCGTCGTACGGGGTCTGAGTAATTCAACAAAGGCATCCTACGATAACTCACGTTTCAACTAATTCTTCGCCATATCAATATCACTCATTCATCAAGCCATTTCGCATAATCTTTCCCTTCGAACACGTTCGACATAATCCGCCTATCAATCCTTCCAAGTCAAGCACGCTACGACACAACTTGTTGCTAAGCCATAATTCATATTTCATACTTCCTAAGTCGTTCATTACAATTCACGTATTCGATCATAAGGTCGTCTAGCTTAACAATATGTTGCGCCCTGATCTCACGCGATTCAAATTATTCTCGATGGGCATGAATCACCATGCACGCTCCCGCGGGATAATCATCCTCATTGGGACGTAACTCTTATTGTGTCTAGACTAATTCATTCTCGATACGTAGATTGGATCTATTCAATCCTCAAGTTTAATCAATCATCAATCGCAAGTCTAAACATCCTTAAATTTTCCTTCGCATCAAACCAACAAATCGAGAAAATCAAAGTTGCCGCGTCCTGATTTTCCAGGTTCGATCATTCCCGTGACATGAATTACCATGTCAGCACTTACGTGGAACGATCGCCCCACATCCGACGTGACGTATGTGTGAGGCTAGAGTTGCGCTCACGCAAGACAAGAATATCGATGCTGTAGTTATCCGCGTAACCCTCAAGACACTTCTGTTTTCATCCACATTTTATCTCAATAAAAAAATCCAAAGTATAGTATCCGTCAGAACGATAACACTTGCACGATCATCATTCCTTGAATCCGAATACCCCCGAGTTATCGTATATCGATCTTTGATACGCCTCAATACCATCGATGATATACGTAACCTGACGATCTTCATTTGCAATGAATTCTGAGCCGCGTGACAGATGATATCGTCTGACTGGATAATCTTCCTCGACTATACCAACTTAGGTTCGATCATTATCCCTCGAATCCTTTACAAGATCAATTCGTTCAAATCCAAAATCGTGTATATTCATCCGTTTATCTTAAGTCATCTACCAATGTATTTTCTCAATTCGTATCATTCCTTGCTAACTCAAATCATCGAGCAACACTTATCCCAATCCTTAGAGTCCTTTACAATTATATTCGAATCATTTCTATGCACGCTATCATCCAATCGTGGTAAATTTTCGTATATGATTCACGTTGATGTCCTCGATCGAGTCGTCTGTTCACTACACCTTAACTTTTCTTTGATTTAGTTTCACCTACTCAATCATTTTTGCGTTTCATACTCGTACAATCCTCAATCCCGGGCATGTTTCGTGCGCGTCAATTTCTAGGTTGTTCGAATCAACTCGTCAAATCTCAAGACTACAACTTATTCAATTATACTCAATCTACGGCTTTGTATACACGCGATGCTTGCTGATAGACTCATTAACACCCCATATCCTAAATCGATCGATCGATCGACATCCCGGAAGCTATCGCATACACCATTCAGGGATGAAGTCATTCGACAAATCCACAAAACCATCATTCAAATCAAAATCGACTTCTTCAAATTTTTCGTTCGAATTATTCGCTCGAATTTCAAGCACGCCCATCTATATCGCACCGACGTTATTATCGCTTGATAGCACCCCTATCAATTTGTCATCTCATTTACTCAATCGAGTCCAAATTATTTCATGCTCGAAATATTACGAATCCCACACTCGGCTTTGCTAAGGTCGACACAATCCTTGATGTATATGCCCAGCCTGACTTAGCCACCCGTGCTTACACAAACCATCTTTTATTTTGTCAAAAGCTGTTCTCTTATGTTTTGCAAATTACTTAGACTTATTGTACAGACATCCCATGGGACATTTGACAGAGAGCGCACCAATGATTTCAATTTGCGGAAGCAACAGTGTTTACGGAAATAACGATGTTAAAGAATTCAATCGATAGTCCAAGGACGTAAAGTCGTGCTCTGATACCATCATGTCACGCTTCGCTCCTGTAGAAGCGATCGCCCTCGCTAAGGCGTGATGCCGCACGAGCGTAGATTGCGTCCGTGCGAGGAGGGTTCCATAACGGCCGATTACAGCGGCTGCGATGGGGTTGTCGCACAGAAGTCCCAAACGGAGACATTGAATGCACTAGCGAAAATTTAAAACAAAACACAAGTTATTCAAAAGACGTATTTTATTGAGATTAAACAAGAATTATAATGGGGCGCAAGGCCAAGATTAAAAGTCACTCAAGCTCACTCTTCTATATTATAAGTCAATCAGCTCTCTCTCTCATCTCTCAATACAAGTCATGAGACAGTGGATGCTTCGGATAGGCGACGTCCATACCTTATGTCCCGTATAAGTCTTGACTCCATGCGGACGCATGCTTCGAATTGCCAAGGAACTTTGTGCCTCGATGCATACAAGCGAGCTCCACGCCACGAGCTTCTACCTGTGCCTGCACATGAAAACTGTGTGGGTGTCAGTACTCAACTGTACTGGTGGAATGAGCTTCTCGCTCACCCATACGAAACCAACACGTTCATTTACTTTGTGTCACATAGCCCCCTTATGATTATCTTTCTACTCTTGCCTTAGGATCGGTTTTAGGACAGACGCCTTAGCCTATTTTGTGTCTCAAGGCCATCCCGTGCTTACAACAATGTTAACCTATCAAGTCGTTCTTGCCTATCGGCCCGTAATCAAAGATGTAACTACTCGGTAAGACTCTATATCCATGTGACCATGCTACAAGTCCATTATGCCGTGCCTCGTAACTCAGTGAGACTAACCGCGTTGCTGGCTCGCGATCTTTGTTACTTTTGGTCACCAACTGACTCAATTGAGACTTGTGAACTTAGTGTCACTCAACCAACTTTGTCCTGCGACGATTTCTTAACTTAAACTTGAAACGACTCAAGTCCAAACTTTTGCAGCACTATGACAATAACTTAAGACTTGACACCACATCTCGTGCCGAAGCATGGCGTCTACGCTGTAGCCAAATCTTAGGCCCCAAAATATTGTCTTTATCGTATACGTATTCTTTCTGACTCTTGATATACAGTACATAATACTCGACTCAATCCAAAGACATATACGCGGATCGCCGCCCATGTCGACTCAACTATCACATAGCTTGCGTTGGCCGGGACCCTTCCAGCGCAAGGTAGCTAGCCCCGCTGGAAGTCCCGACTAACCCGAAGCTATCGATTCAGCACAGCTATACTTTGTTTCCATACTCAGCCATAACGGTCCTGGGCCCTATGGGTCGCCGTTACGGGAAAACTATTTACCTTGTCGACAAGTTGTTCAATGACCATGCAAGACTTGACTCAAACCGACGTCTCACACAGTCATTCTACTTTCAGTGTTGCCATCTCTTTCAGGGCCATGTTCGATAGTTCTCACATTTGAGACCGCCTCGATGACCTATGGTCGCGAACATTCTTCTTTCTTGCCCTATCTTTTCATTCGACTCTGGAACGACTATTTGAAAGCCCTCCTTCCAACTCAATGAAATCAACCGTGGACCGTGCCATAAAAATACTAAGTCTGTGACATCATGCCTTAAACAAACTTAAGATCTATACGACACCACCGCCCAAGTCATACTCTATATTATCGTAAAATTAAGTAATATCGACCACCATAGGAAACATAGAACAGTACTTAGAATTCCTTTGATCACCTAGAATCACTTAGCCTAACTTAATCATGCAATAACTTGACGAACAAGGACTGCGTCAAGCCTTGGACGGTGGGACCGTACATGCTTTATGAAGTATTTATGCGGCGACGCCTATGACTTAGGCTAACTCTTAGCTTGTGTCGAAGACCAACTTTTTCTTCTCCCAAGTCACGGGACGAAGGACCGAGTGTCATTTTTAAAGCACGTCGTGCAACAACTCTAAGACGACCGTTGGACCTTTCCATATTCTAACTCAATTCGACCCGTCGGGATTATTCCCTCAACTATGTGGATTCGTCTATTTGTTATCAAGCCTACTTGTGCAAGTTAAAAATATGTGATTTATTATGTGAAGGCTAAGATGAGGTGAGTTCATCGAAACTATCCTAACTGAGCGAGGAGTCTTCTCGACCGAGAGATGTCTCCGAGCAAGCCGTTGTAAGGCTAAGTCCGAACGCCGTTGGCTTTTCGATTCCTCCGATTGACTGAGCGGTACGGGGTACGATAAATTATGTTATCGATCAAATTTTTTATTTCTGTCGACCGCCTCTCTCTCATCTCACACTCGACCCTCTCTCTCCTATCTCCTCTTCTCCGGCATTCCCCATCTCCAACTGCTCTTACCAATGTTTCCCTCGCCAGCGTTCCCCTCTCCGTGCTATCCTGCTCTCGTCGGCATTCCCCTGACTGACATTCCCCTCTTCTCTGTTCCCCTCTCGCTGGCATTCCCCTCTTCGACTGCTCTGATAACTCTCCTCCAGTGATCTACTGTAACTATTCCCCTCTCTTCCTATCTGCCATTATGGTGGATAGTTCTATTAATTTTTTTATTAAATTAATTTTTCGAGAAGAGAACCCTTGTTCTCACCTGTCAGTGCTCCCCTCATCGACCTTTTCCATCATATTCGAGGAGAGAACCCTTGTTCTCACCTAGATTTTTTTAATCAAAATTTTGATGCTCTTTTATGTGGCTCTATGATTTTGGTGTCCATACTGTAGGTAATGTGTACAAGAAGGATATACTTTTTTTATTGAGGACACGATTGAATGGAAGAAAATGAATCAATTATTATCCCAAAAAATTGAGTTAAAGGTTTTGCTACAGTCATTTTTGCTTTAAGTGATGTCTATAATCATTCTATGATGATATGTGCATAGTTACCTTAATTTGGAGCTGTAGGAACTTGACATACTGAACTGGTTCTTCTAGCATTCTGCTAATATCAACCTGTAGAATGAGATCAATGTGATTATTATTACTGATAGTTTGAATCATAAAGGAGTGAATCATTACAATGATATATATAATACTTACTTTAGTTCCATTTGGGACCAAATTTTGCAGTATCCTCTGTCTTTCATTGATTCTTTCCCTCCCTTTTTGTTCATGGCTACCTGTTGTTTATTATGAACCCATTTAAATGTAATTCAAAATTAACACTCTTAGGTCTCGAGGAAAATTATTTTCCTTTTTGACGGGGATAAGAAATTAGAATTTTTGTCATATTTTCCCCTATGATTTGATCGTATCATGGGAAGAATATTTTAGGAAAGCAATCCCATTGAATCGCATTACATGAGTTTTAGTATGTATACCCATATTTAGATGTGTGTGCATCTATTGTACCCTAGAGTGTTGAGTGTGCAGGAACTAGTTAGAATTGGATTAATGACTGACACACAAAATTAACCAAATAACGGCGAGGCAAAGTTAATACAGCCATTTGACTGGCAATGTAGAGACCATGCAGCCGTAGATAACATTGACTGTCCCTAGGCCCATATCCCTAGATAATGATGATACCACTACCCATCACTATATTTATAGTATGAGCTGTTGTCTTATAATTACATTATGTGGGTTCATCTTGATTCTGTTATATCCTTCAGATACTAGATATGATAAGAATATATACTACACTGATGTACAGAACTTAGATGATTCATACTAATGTATTCTGGAATAAATTTTGGGTAGTACTCTTGGCCATCAATTATTCTATCTTGAACACATATAGAGAGTTATAAATTTGAGCATGCATGTGTGTCTTTTGATTTCATTATGCAGACTTAATATTTCAAATTTTATCTAGTAAAAGTCTGAGATAAACTTGGGAATATGAAGATTGTCCAGTAAAAGCAAATGACACACATGTATCCTCAGATTCGTAACGTCTACCACAACCTAAAAATTAAACCAAGTAAAGAAGGACTCCAAGTGCACATCTAAAAGGTCTAAGATGTCTAATTAATATGTCACTGCCTTCGTACCGGTCCTGATACTCATAGGAATGGTCCGATACCGATACTTTGAACCTTGTGTATCCTTTTTTATTTAATTATGCCCATATATTTTAGAATGTCCATGTAATATCGTATGTACATCTAATTGCTTTGGTATATTTATCTTATGATACAGAATTTTCACATCCACCAATCAATGGAATGTCGGTTGATCGTACGTGGATGTATAGGCGGCAACACAAGATCAGGATTGGTGTGAGTGGCAATTTTAAGGCAGGAATTAAAGTATTTTTCAAGTATGCCATGAGCAAACCTGATTACATGGATGGCCCAAAATTAAGTGTCTATGTAATAGTTTTCAGAATAGACGTTATGAAGAAGTGGTGATTGTGAGGAAGCATATGACGCTTAATGGTTTTGTACATGATTACGACCTGTCGGCATCGCAAGGTGAACTTTATGTCGAAAGACAGTCTACTGTTGTTGTGGATGTTGCTACGGATGTTGCCATCGATGACGATGTAGACTACGTTGAGTATGAAGACCAGAACTTGGCACGCGATATGGTATATGCTGCGACATGGCCTAACTTAATCCAGAGGATCTGAATCCTGATGTAAAGGACTTCTATGATATGTTTAAGGATGTGGATACTCCTATATACCCTAGTTGTGAGATTCATTCTATATTGTCGGTAGTGATGCGCTTGTTGAACGTAAAGTCTGATTTCAACTTACACCAAGTTTGATATGACCGCATCTTACAATTAATCAAAGAGGTATTACCAAAAGAATCAAAAGAGCTTCCTCAAAACTTCTATAAATAAAAAATAAGGATCCGACAGCTCGAACTGGGGCATGAGAAGATAGATTATTGTCGTAACAGATGTATGTTGTATTACAAGGAGAATGAGACAAATAAAGATGTAGTTTCTGCCACGTATATCGTTACAAGCCAGTTCAGGGAAAAAGAAAGTCAACTCGAACTGTTGTTCAACGTCCATACAAGTACATGCATTACTTGCCGATAATAAAGCGGTTGCAGAGGATATATATATCCTTAATACAGCAGAACACATGACGTGGCCTAACGAAGAACGTAAAAAGGATGATGGAGAATTGCTGTACACTTTTGATGGAGCGGCATGGAAGCATTTGGATAGGTGTTATCCGGAGTATGCTGCGGAGCCTAGAAATGTTCGATTGGTGCTATGTTCTAATGGTTTCGCTCCTTTCGGACACTCGTGATCTCAATACTCCTATTGGCTGGGGGTTCTTACTTCTTACAATCTACCACCTTGGATGTGTATGAAGACATATATGTTCTTAACAACTATCATACCCTGTCCCAAAAATTCGACAAAGAATATCGATATATATTTGCAGTCGTTGGTGGATGAGCTGAAATAAATATAGGAGTTCGGCGTCCCGACCTACGATATTTCAAAAAGATAGAACTTCAGATGAGAGCTTCACTTATGTGGACTATCAGTGATTTTCCTGCATATGATATGTTATCAGGATGGAGTACCCACGCTAATAAGTCTTGTCAGATATATATGGGAAATAGTAAGGCGTTCCGCCTTAAGCGTAGTGGGAAAGTCTCATTCTTTGACAGCCACCGTCAATTTCTACCAACATTACATCCTTGGAGAGACAATAATGAGGCATTTAGAGATGGAAAGCAAGATCTTCCTCGTCCACCTCCGAGATTGTCGGGACATGATATTTGAGAAGATGTGAAGGATTTGCCGACCGTGATAGAAGATCCAATATCGAACAATCGTGTCGAGGGATATGGTCATAGACATAATTGGACTAAGCGGAGTATCATATGGGACTTACCCTATTAGAGTGATAACTTATAAGGCATAATCTTGATGTCATACATATCGAGAAGAATTATAATAAGATTTGGCCCGCGAGCAATGAGTTGTAACTAATTTCATGTGTTTTATCTTGTAAAGTTAATTTTATATATTTATTGAACTACATAATTGTTATTTATTTTTAGTTTTTTCCCTTCAGTGCTACTCGAGCACTTGGAGAAATTATTGGGGGAACTACCATGGTCCTTAACTTAGATTCTCCGATGTGCCACTTGCCATGCATTATATATATCTTGACCAGATGAAGGTATATTTGATATTTTTTTGTTATTTCATTTATTAATTGTTTCTTTCCTTGAGTTCTCATATTAATTGTTAATTTGTATGAAAACGTACTGGTGGCTCGAGCATCGCGATAGGGAGATCAGGAAAACATATTGTGATGCTTGTAGCAAGAAGATGCTGGATGCGAATGATGGTTTTCAAAAATGGGTGGTTGCTGGAAAGGGCAAGAAGCCATGGATTTGTAATGATTTTTAGGAGAAGATGTAGAAGGAGCTCGAGACTCCTGCTTTCAAGAAGAGGTCGAAGCAAGGGAAGAAGGTAAACTCGTGCGGGTTTGCATATTGGAGGATCGATCCCATTGCTATATACCATCGAAACCTAGTAAGTTAATTATAAGTTCTTAAATATTTTCATTATATAGTTTAATAACCTAATTATCAAGTTATTCACATCCTTAATGTTTCATACATAGGCGCAGAAGCTAGAGAAGGAGGAAGGAGATCCCTCTATATCATCTTCATCAATGTTTTTTATTATACGCATAAGAGGAGGAAGGATGGGAGCTACGTAGATGAGAAGGCCAACAAGACTGTTGTAAGTATTTTAATTAAGATTACAAGTTAGAATAATATTAGGTATCACAATTTAGATTATAAGTTAGAATAATATGGGTCATTTGATAGGCTGCGTTCCAGTCTATGCAGACTGAGAGCGCCACTCTAGGCACTCCGGATAGGGTGATCGAGGGTGTCGTCGAGTCTTTTCTGCCACTACTTTCTTTTCCATGGTCGCTCGAAAGAATGGCTTGTTTATACAGGCCGCTGGTGGAAGGGGGAAGGTCGGATGCGTCTACGGCACCGGCTCTTTGGCGTCACAACTGTCAGTGTACTCGAGACCTTCACCGCCGATGTCTTCTACTGCGGTATAGACGAATATGATGTGCCAGATATTTTCGAAGATAACCACATTGCAGGCCACAATATCGTGCCTGTAGGAGACAGTAAACAATATTCAGACCACCATTACACATGGTGGTTTTGGTGTACCTGTTGCTCCTATTGTCCCTGGCGCCACGACAGTTGGTCCTTCTGTTACCTCTGCTCAGCCCGATGTTGCTTCTAGTGCCTCTTCTCCCGCTGCTGCTGGCATCCCTATTCTATCTAATGATACAGTGGTGAGACTCCTCGGTTTATTGCCGCCTGTAAGCCTTTTGGAATTTTGGCATTTATGTTAAATTTCCTAAACAAATTATTTTCAATAATTATTTTTTTATAATTATTTTTTTATCATTAAATGCCCTTTTTCGTGACTTTGATTTTTTGATCGCCATGGATTGCAATCTCTCGAAACTTCTTTTATGAGTTTTGTAGTAGACAAGATTATCTTTATTTTGGTATATGATATCCCACTCAAACTTGTTCCCTTGTATCTTGTATTCTTTTAGCATCATAGAACTTTCTGATCAATTTAGACCATTTGACCTTGTACCGTAAAACTTGATCAGACTTCTAATTAGATTTTGGGGCTAGACATCGATCCAACCTAATCAACCCAATATATGGTTTTGACCTATTTTGAGCCTACTATGCACATGTCACTTGTGTGCCATCCAATTGAGCTCCTATATGCTATTAATTCGTCAATGATCATAAATGACTTAATTTATAGTCATGATTGCACCAAGCTCAAACCCAGCCCAATCAAACCCGATCGCCTAATCCAATCCCCTGTGGCCACTCACATGGCACCCTTCATGTCACTGTATTGGAAGGAAGTGTCCTTCTCTTGTAACCCCATCTTTTATCAAATTATTTTGCTAGCATTCCACCATTTATTTTATCCAATCATTTATTAGTATTATTTGCTTAGGTCATTTAGAGCGTATAGGTTGAGTGTATGGATATATATATACTATGTATATATACTGGTATATATTATTTTTGCGTAAAAGCAAATTGATGTTTATGTTCCCATATATATATTTGTATATATTTTAATGGTTAGCAGGAATTTGTTTTTACCTTGTCACTCGTAATTATATAAATCGCATGTGGTGTATATATATATATATATATATATATATATATATATGGCGATGCTCCGAGCCTGTCTCCTACTATAGCTCCAGCTCCCCCCCCCGCCACCCCCGGCAGGCCCTCCTCCCCTCCAGCCGGGCCCCGGCATCCTCCACCCGTGCCGGACCCCTTCCCAAGCGGTTTCCTCTCCCCTTCTTTCCTTTTCGCTCATGCCCCATGGAGGACCGACCATTTCACTTTTTCCAGCGGGCGGCACCCTGGCCGCTTGACCTCTTGGCCGTGCTAGGGCTGTCGCCTGACCTCCCTCTGCCAGTCTCTCCCGCTCGTTACCCCCACTTCATTGCTGGTTTCCAGCCAGCCCCGCCCCGTCACTACCCCTCCCTCAGCTCGCTCCTACGTCGGCCTGGGGCCGGCCCCCTCCTCTATCGGCGAGGAGCATCCGAGGGGTGCCGATGCCCTCTTTCGAGCTGTCCAGTCAACCTCGGGGATCACGTCTTCTGGTGATCAGAATAGGACAACTGCTATGCCCCCCTCAGGGTTCGAGCCTGTCTCTTCCTCGGGTTTTCCCATATCCCGCTCTTCCAGGCTGGCATCGGTCCAGTTTTCGAATTTTCCCAACCAGTAGGCGCTGGCCCCTGTGCCTCATTTGGCTGTGCACCCGCTTTGTCCCTTTGGAGTAGCCCAGTCGGTAGGCCCCTCTTTAGGTGGGCTGCCCCCTCAGTTTCTTTTTCCCCTGTGCTAGTGGCGAATGGCTCGCATCACTCAACCTCCCCAGGTGGCGCTCCCTCACATCACTAAAATTCCCCAGGTGGCGCTTCCTTGGGAGCTTTTTCCTTTTCTGGCGCAGTTGACCTCGCGCCACCTGTGGGTGGCACGCATCATTTCCCTTCTTTGGCTGGCACGCTTGCTCCTCCTTCTTTCCAAGAGTGTCTCACGCTCTCCCATTCAGTGCCGTCTGGGTGTCTAGCCCTTGGCTGGTGGCCTCATTCCCCCGACATGAGGCACACTCCACCTCTCCCCCTCGGGTGGCGCTCTTCCCTCCGCTACTCTCCCGACGATGCTCAGCTCTCTCGCTCAGGCTCTCCGTCTGGACCTCCTGGCGCTTGCTCCATTGCTCTCATCTTTGTACACCCCTGGCTCCTCCTTCTGGGTTCTCCCTCATCGGCATCCTCGTTCGGTTCGCCAGGCACTTTCCCCTCGTATAGCCACATAGTGGTCCTTCGCGCCTTCACCGGCGCCTATTCTTATTCAGCCAGCATGCCCCTCCACCCCTCTGGCGCACTTGTCTACCGCCCTGTCCTATGCAGAGATGGTTAGGCCCGACTGCGTGGCAATTCTCTCCCGTTCTGCCATAAAGATTGAGCTTCCTGACATTGATTACTCTACTCCGTATGACAGCCAAGGGATAAGGGTCCCCTTCTTCCTTGATTAAGTTTCGTCCTTATCCGCCTCCTTCCCTCGGACCTTTGTCATTAAATTCTCCAGCGGTTGCCCAAAACTATCCAGGGTGCAGGAAGTGATTGCCGGCTGGGGCCTTTTGCATGGACACAAGGTCACGCCATTGGACCCTGTAATGCCTATAGTTCGTATTACGTATCTTGGTATACGTGTACGTATTCTTGACTCGTATTGCGTATTTTCCTGCATGGTTATTTTGGCATATCATTGGATATGGCATAGCTTGGTTCAGCTTAGCTTGGTTTGGTTTGCTTGTGGGTTCATCATGAACCAAAAGAAAACCCTCCTACCTACCACCACCCTCCTTTATTAACCCATTCCTTCATTCTCTCTCTTCATTATTCTTCTTCTTCTCCACATTTACTTCTTCAACCACCAGGAGGGAGAGAGAGGGAGAGCTTAGGCAAGTGCAAACTTGCTTCATGATGGATCTCATGTTTTATTGTTCCATTCTCTTCCTTACTAGATTCTAAGCCTCTTTAGAACTGGAAGTTTTCAGTTTTGATGGTTATATTTTTGTAGATCTAAGTTTTAAGTTCCTTCTTGTTTAGTTTTCTTGGTTTTGATCTCTAAAACTTGTTTATTTTCGAAAACTAATGGTTCTATGTTGTAGAGAATTCAATTTCATTCAGTTTTGGCATTTGTTTCGCTTGATTTCGACTCCGGATGAGTAAGTTATGGCCATTACAAGTTTTCGGAACTTTCATGGCTGAACTTGCTGTTTGGGGACGATGAATCCCATGCGCCGGGAACCTCATGCGCCCGGGAGGCCATGCGCCGGGAGGCCATGCGCCGTAAAGTTCCGGCAACGTATTCCTTAACTCCGAGCGTGTCATGCGCGTAGGTTTCTTACGCGCATGTATTAAAGACGCAACGTGAGTTTCTCATGCGCCGATTTGTGCAGGAATCCCATACACTGATTCGTGCAGGAATTTCATGCGCCGATTTGCGCAGGAATCCCATGCGCCGATTCGTGCAGGAATCTCATGCGCCGATTCGTGCAGGAATCCCATGCGCCGATTCGTGCAGGAATCTCATGCGCCAATTTGCACAGGAATCCCATGCGCCGATTCGTGCAGGAATCTCATGCGCCAATTTGTGCAGGAATCCCATGCGCCGATTCGTGTAGGAATCTCATGCGCCGATTCGTGCAGGAATCTCATGCGCCGATTCGTGCAGGAATCCCATGCGCCGATTCGTGCAGGAATCTCATGCGCCGATTCGTGCAGGAATCTCATGCGCCGATTCGTGCAGGAATCTCATGCGCCAATTTGTGCAGGAAATCCATGCGCCGATTCGTGTAGGAATCTCATGCGCCGATTTGTGCAGGAATCCCATGCGCCGATTCGTGCAGGAATCTCATGCGCCGATTCGTGCAGGAATCTCATGCGCCGATTCGTGCAGGAATCTCATGCGCCGATTTGTGCAGGAAACCCATGCGCCAATTTGTGCAGGAATCCCATGCACCGATTCGTACAGGAATCCCATGCGCCGATTGTGCAGGAATTTACTGTTTTTGCCTGTTTAAGTTGTTTTGTAGCTAGAATCTTGAAAAACTCAAAACATGAAAGTTGTAGATCTTTTCCTTGGCTTCAAGAATATGTTATTAGTTATTTTATGCAATCTTTCTCATTCATGATAATGTAAGAATAGAACACGATAGTGGCCTGCGGTGGCGCACTCTTGTCAAGTAAACTGACATGACAAGTAGGAATGACCTGGACACCGTGGGCGATTGCGTTTGTACAAATAAACCAGTACTGTCTTGCATCATGTCTAGGATGGGGATCCCTGAGTACCACGGTCAGGGGTACCTACTGAAATTAACTAAGGCTAATTAACTAGAATGATTCAGTAGTCATGAAGAGATTCTCAGCTATAGGCAATCCCGTTATCTGGGCGCATTAAGTGGACTTGTAGCCTACCGACGAGTAGGGCACATTTCTAGCACACAGTCACGTGTTGCATTCTTCATAACGGACATTTGACTCGGATAACCGGATGGTCTGCAGGGCTTGTGGCTGTTAGGATAATCTCATTGCATCTTGCTAGTAACTAGGCCTGTGATAACCCTAGTTAGTTAAAAGTATCAAGCCGTACTCTTGATTGGCCGTGATTGATTGGATGAAGTTTATTCCAGCTTAGTCTTATCCTGATCCTGTACAAGATTGTATCATGACATGATTTCTTGTATCGATAAATGATGGAATACCAAGTTCTGTTCAGATGAAGGGTTACAACCCCGGTCCTTGTTTGGTTTAAGGGTTGTAACTTGGCTATCTGAATAGTTCTATGGTTATCTTATCATATATCGTCCTGCTTATTGTGCTCGCCTTAACAATAAAGATCAGGGGTCCAGTTCTGTTCAGGCGAAGGGTTACAACCCCGGTCCTTGTTTGGTTTAAGGGTTGTAACCTGGCTCCCGGAGCAGTTCTGTGTCCTCTCTTCGTTTATTGTCTTATTGCAACCCCCTGTCATGCTCGTCATGTTTTACCTTTACTTCAATACCATGATTATTTATACTGGCCTTAACAATAAAGATCAGGGGTCCAGTTCTGTTCAGGCGAAGGGTTACAACCCCGGTCCTTGTTTGATTTAAGGGTTGTAACCTGGCTCCCGGAGCAGTTCTGTGTCCTCTCTTCGTTTATTGTCTTGTTACCTTATCAATAGTAATTGAGGCGGATTTCTATTCAGGCGAAGGATTGCAACCCCGGTCCTTGTTTGGTTTAAGGGTTGCAGTCTGGCTACTTGAATGGTTTCTTCGTGTTCAATATATTATTGTTATCTCAGCTATTATCACTATCTTTTAATTACCTTTACTACTTATTTGTGATATGCTGGTTTTAGTTCCTAAGTGAAGCCTCCTTTGTGGCACTTGCTCTTTCTGGGGTCTGATCCAGCTGGTTTTGTGTGGCCAGATATCGGAGCAGCACCAGAGGATCTACCCACTATCCAGCCAGATGGTAACCACCAGGCGTAACCCTGGCAACGAGTGGGTTTCTTTTTGTCCTTCCACTTTATTGTAAAATTATTCTTTTGAGGCGTTTAGCCGGCGAGCACGTGTTAGCTCGATTGTACCTTACTTACTGTCTGCCTACGGGCTGTAACATGATTGACAGATCCTAGGGTTGATCATGTATGACTGAACTCTTGCTAGTCCTGACATTTTGTACGACTAGCTTCATGATCATCCAATATGTAATGTATGGGACGCCTTGCTGTTATATATTTGGTGCTCTGACATCTTGTAACTACTATTACTTGCTTGTGATTGAGACAATAGGCTTGTTCACGACCATAGGAGACTGTTGGCTTGTAGTTAAACCCTCATGTATCTAGACAACCATGACCGTATAGCGAGGTGGGTTGCACTTCAATATACGTAGCTGGCTATGTACGCCCCCGCTCTCCAGTATTCTGGTTCTGGGGCGTAACATGGTTTAAGTGGTAGCCCATGCAGGTCTTGTAAATCAAGATATGTGAGGGGTTTATCGAATAGATGTCTCAATCAGTACTCGCCCTTGATCTCTACTCGTATCCTCTTGATCCCTGAAAATCTTGACCTGATCACGTGCTTGTATCATTGATCTGTCCTGGTCCTTCCTTATTGTTCCCTATGTCGTCTTCTTCAGCGGTATTGTTCCTGGACCTGCCGATCAGCAAGGCAGGGCACCTCCCGCGGACCAGCAGCAACCTGAAGATCAAGCCCAGCATTCAGGAGTAGCCTCCAGAGTCATGCCTACTGAAGGAGAGCCACCAGTTCAGCCCGTCCAGCCAGCAGAGCCTGAGGATGGCACTTTGGTGGGTCTCATCAGGTCCTTATTAGCTTCCCAGGATCGTCGCGGAGATGCCTTACACCAGGCGGTGGCAGATGCTTTGACCAGAGGAGGTCATCAGGGTAATAGCGCGGCCAACAACTTCAAGCGCTTGAACCCTCCCTTCTTCGACAGCAGTGAAGATGTTATCGCTGCAGATGCATGGCTTCAGGACACAGAGGTGATTCTAGAAGCAGCCAGGACTCCAAAGAATGAGAAGGTGGCCATAGTGCGCCTGCAGTTACTAGATCTTGCCCGCAGCTGGTGGGCAGCGCAGGCCGATGGATTAGTGGCCCCTATTTCATGGACAGTATTCAGGGAGAGATTCCAGACCAAGTATTTTGATGTTGTAGCTCGGTATGATCTACAGACGAGGTTCACCAATCTGAAGCAGATGGGTAGGACGGTCGATGGATATGCGGCCGAGTTCTCCAGGCTTAGTCGGTTTGCTCCCACCTTGGTGGCAACCGAGTTCGATAGAGCCCAGCGGTTCCAGCAGGGGCTCCATTTAGAGATCTTATTGGCAGTGGAGCAGTTTGAACATCAGACTTTTGATGCAGTATTGAGAGCAGCCCGAAGGCATGAGTATACATCCCAGAGGATCGTGGATAGGACCGGAGGTCGGAAGCGATCTCACGGCCAGATGAATCAGTCATCAGCACCAGCCCCGGCAGCCAGGGCTTTGACTATTGGAGCTCCGAGGCGGGCAGCCTCAGCGACGTCGGTTCAGCATTCAACCCCGACGCACCCTCAACAGCAGAAGCAGAAGCAGTCTTCCGTAGTGGGATGTTCACACTGCGGGAAGCCAGGACATGTGGTATCAGAATGTCGCAGAGCACAGGGTTTATGCTTGGTTTGTGGTGCCCCGGACCACAGGGTTGGGAATTGCCCGAATAGGGGGAGTTCATCAGCCTTCTCTAGTCCTTCAGTTAGAGGACCAGCACCAGTCCAGCAGCAGCAGCAGCTGCAGTACCCGTTTCCGAGGCCATTGCCGACGCAGGCCCAGGCATTCCAGCAGCAGAGATCGCAGCAGTATGCCCAAGCCCAAGCCCTGATCCAGAGCAGGCAAAGGAATTTTCAGCAGAGGGGACCCGCACCCAGAGGACATGGTCAAGTGCTGGCTTTGACCATGGAAGAAGAAGGAATAGCACCAGGTGAGGTAGTGGCAGGTACTATTCTCGTCAACACCTTTCCAGCTTCAGTATTATTTGATTCTGGTGCCTCGCATTCATTTATGTCTGCACGATTTACGACACGGGTAGGACTGGAGCCTGAGTCATTATCAGTAAGGCTCAATATACTTACTGGTAACGGACTTGTGGGAGTAGATAGAGTATTTTCCTCGTGTCGGATCGTAGTTAGCGGTAGAGAATTCTCCGCTAGATTGATAGAGTTTCCGATGGCCGATTATGATGTGGTCTTAGGGATGGATTGGTTGAGGGACCAGTATGCTAGGATAGACTGCCACATTGGCAGGGTTGTTTTTAGCATTCCAGGCGAGCCAGAGTTTTCCTTCTCCCGAGGCGAAGTTGAACCTTCTCCTCCAGTGTTGCGGATTACAGTAGCAGCAGTGCAGTTGCCTCGGATAGTCGAAGAGTTTCCAGATGTTTTCCCCGAAGAGCTTCCAGGGATGCCGCCAGAGCGAGAGATCGAGTTTACCATCGACTTGATTCCCGGGACAGCCCCAGTGTCAGAGAGAGTCTACAGGATGGTGCCGTCAGAGCTTGAGATATTGTACAAGATGATTGAAGAACTCAGAACCAAGGGATTCATTTGTGCTAGTGGATCGCCTTGGGGAGCCCCGATGCTTCTTGTGAAAAAGAAGGATGGTACGTCCAGATTGTGTGTAGATTATCGTACCTTGAACTCGGTGACAATCAAGAACAGATACCCTCTCCCGAGGATAGATGACTTGTTTGATCAACTCAGAGGGGCGTCAGTATTTTCGAAGATCGACTTGCGGTCAGGATACCACCAGATCAGAGTCAGAGAGCAGGACATCCCGAAGACAGCTTTCAGATCTAGATATGGGCATTGGGAGTTCCTTGTGATGCCATTTGGAGCAACCAATGCGCCGGCTGCATTCATGGACCTCATGAATCGTATCTTTATGCCTTATTTGGATCAGTTCGTGATTGTGTTCCTAGACGACATCCTGGTCTACAGCAAGAGTGAAGCGGAGCATGAGCAGTACCTCAGAGTTGTTCTTCAGATTCTCAGAGAGCACCAGTTGTATGCCAAGTTTAGTAAATGCGAGTTCTGGCTCGATCGCATTTCGTACTTGGGCCATATCATCACCCGAGGAGGAGTAGAAGTGGATCCCCAGAAGATCGTGGCTATTGAGTCGTGGCCAGTGCCCAGCACAGTTGCAGAAGTTTGCAGTTTTCTTGGATTGGCCGGCTACTACCGGCGATTTATTTCAGACTTTGCTCGAATTTCAGCGCCATTGACCCAGTTGACCCGCAAGGATGTGCAGTTTGCTTGGACAGCAGAATGTCAGGATTCTTTTGAGAAGTTGAAGCAAGGCTTGATGACGGCTCCTATTCTCACGCTTCCAGATGGAACTGGAGGATTCTCAGTATATTATGATGCTTCGGGCAGAGGTTTAGGATGTGTTCTGATGCAGCATGGGAAGGTAATAGCCTATGCGTCGCGACAACTTCGTGATCATGAGAGAAATTACCCAACCCATGACTTGGAGCTGGCGGCAGTAGTGTTTGCACTTAAGTTGTGGAGGCACTACTTGTACGGAGATAGGGTGGAGATCTTCACCGACCACAAGAGCCTGAAGTATGTTTTCACCCAGAAGGATCTCAACATGCGTCAGAGGAGATGGCTAGAGCTGCTTGTGGATTATGATGTCAACCTGCAGTATCACCCGGGGAAGGCCAACGTTGTTGCAGATGCATTGAGCAGGAGGGCAGGAGTTTATTTTCTGACAGCACAACCAGAACTGTTAGCCGATCTTCAGAAGATGGGTATAGAAGTTGTCCTCCCTTCCAGTGTGGCATTGATGGCCAGCATGCAAGTTCAGTCCACTATAGTTGAGAGGATCCGGATGGCGCAGTCAGCAGATTCCAAGCTTCAGCGACTCAGAGCAGAGTGTGAGGCGGGACAAAGACCAGAGTTATGCATTCATGAAGACGGTACACTTCGACATGGTAAGCGTCTTTGTGTACCCAGTGGAGATATCAGACAGGAGATCATGACGGAGGCTCACAGTTCGCAGTATTCCATTCATCCCGATGGCACGAAGATGTACCATGATATTCGTCAGCACTTTTGGTGGAATGGCATGAAGAGGGAGATAGCCCGGTTTGTCTCTCGTTGTTTAGTCTGCCAGCAAGTTAAGACTGAACATCAGAGACCAGCTGGACTACTTCAACCATTGCCGATTCCTGAGTGGAAATGGGAGCATATAACCATAGATTTTGTGACTGGATTGCCTAGATCCCCGGTTGGCAGAGACGCTATTTGGGTTGTCATAGACAGGCTCACGAAGGTGGCTCACTTTCTTCCGTTCAGAGTTGGTCAGTCGACGGCTCAGCTAGCAGAGATGTACCTCAGGCAGATCGTCAGGCTTCATGGAGTACCAGTCAGTATCACTTTAGACAGAGATTCAAGATTTACGTCACACTTTTGGCGTAGCCTGCAAGAGAGTTTGGGAACTCGCCTCCAGTTCAGCTCCGCTTATCATCCGCAGACTGATGGCCAGTCAGAATGCACGATCCAGACTCTTGAAGACATGTTGAGATCTTGTACGCTCGACTTCGGTGGATCGTGGGAAGATTACCTGCACCTGGTAGAGTTCTCGTACAACAATAGTTTCCAAGCCAGTATCCAGATGGCCCCGTTCGAGGCATTGTATGGCAGGAAGTGCCGATCTCCGCTAGCATGGGATGATGTCGGAGAGAGGCAGATGCTCGGTCAAGAAATGATTGCTCAGACCGTTGAAGTGGTCAGAAAAGTCAGAGATCATCTTCGAGTTGCCCAAGATCGCCAGCGTCATTGGGCCGATTCCCATCGGTGACCCCTTGAATTTTCTGTCGGCGACCATGTATTCCTGAGGATTTCGCCTAACCGTGGCGTTATTCATTTCGGCGTACGGGGAAAGCTTAGTCCTAGGTATATAGGGCCATTCAACATTCTGGAGCGAGTAGGAGATGTATCCTATCGTCTCGCTCTTCCACCGTCGCTACGTGAGGTGCATGACGTATTCCATGTATCCCAACTGCGATGGCATATCCCGGACCCGAGCCACATCCTGGATCATTCGGAATTGGTTGTTGGTACCAACCTTTCGTATGAGGAGAGGCCCGTGTCTATATTGGACCGGAGAGAGAAGATACTTAAGAACAAGACTATTAGTTTAGTCCGTGTTGCTTGGGGTCATCACTCTTTGGATGAGTCGACATGGGAGCATGAGGATGATATCCGATCGCGATATCCCGACCTTTTTGACTCGTGAGATATAATGTCTTCCTTATGCCTTATGCTTTCAATTCCTTGCTTGAATAAATGGCTGCATGATAGACTGCTTGTTATAGCTTACGATTAGTATAGCTTGTCCTTGCAATTCTAGCCTCTTGATTAAATTCCGAGGACGGAATTCCTTTAAGGTGGGTAGAATTGTAATGCCTATAGTTCGTATTACGTATCTTGGTATACGTGTACGTATTCTTGACTCGTATTGCGTATTTTCCTGTATGGTTATTTTGGCATATCATTGGATATGGCATAGCTTGGTTCGGCTTAGCTTGGTTTGGTTTGCTTGTGGGTTCATCATGAACCAAAAAAAAACCCTCCTACCTACCACCACCCTCCTTTATTAATCCATTCCTTCATTCTCTCTCTTCATTATTCTTCTTCTTCTCCACATTTACTTCTTCAACCACCAGGAGGGAGAGAGAGGGAGAGCTTAGGCAAGTGCAAACTTGCTTCATGATGGATCTCATATTTTATTGTTCCATTCTCTTCCTTACTAGATTCTAAGCCTCTTTAGAACTGGAAGTTTTCGGTTTTGATGGTTATATTTTTGTAGATCTAAGTTTTAAGTTCCTTCTTGTTTAGTTTTCTTGGTTTTGATCTCTAAAACTTGTTTATTTTCGAAAACTAATGGTTCTATGTTGTAGAGAATTCAATTTTATTCAGTTTTGGCTTTTGTTTCGCTTGATTTCGACTCCGGATGAGTAAGTTATGGCCATTACAAGTTTTCGGAACTTTCATGGCTGAACTTGCTGTTTGGGGACGATGAATCCCATGCGCCGGGAACCTCATGCGCCCGGGAGGCCATGCGCCGGAAGGCCATGCGCCGTGAAGTTCCGGCAACGTATTCCTTAACTCCGAGCATGTCATGCACGTAGGTTTCTTACGCGCATGTATTGAAGACACAACGTGAGTTTCTCATGCGCCGATTTGTGCAGGAATCCCATGCGCCGATTCGTGCAGGAATCTCATGCGTCGATTTGCGCAGGAATCCCATACGCCGATTCGTGCAGGAATCTTATGCGCCGATTCGTACAGGAATCCCATGCGCCGATTCGTGCAGGAATCTCATGCGCCGATTTGCGCAGGAATCCCATGCGCCGATTCGTGCAGGAATCTTATGCGCCGATTTGTGCAGGAATCCCATACGCCGATTCGTGCAGGAATCTCATGCGCCGATTCGTGCAGGAATCTCATGCGCCGATTCGTGCAGGAATCCCATGCGCCGATTCGTGCAGGAATCTCATGCGCCGATTCGTACAGGAATCTCATGCGCCGATTCATGCAGGAATCTCATGCGCCAATTTGTGCAGGAAACCCATGCGCCGATTCGTGCAGGAATCTCATGCGTCGATTTGTGCAGGAATCCCATGCGCCGATTCGTGCAGGAATCTTATGCGCCGATTCGTGCAGGAATCTCATGCGCCGATTCGTGCAGGAATCTCATGCGCCAATTTGTGCAGGAAACCCATGTGCCAATTTGTACAGGAATCCCATGCGTCGATTCGTACAGGAATTCCATGCGCCGATTGTGCAGGAATTTACTGTTTTTGCCTGTTTAAGTTGTTTTGTAGCTAGAATCTTGAAAAACTCAAAACATGAAAGTTGTAGATCTTTTCCTTGGCTTCAAGAATATGTTATTAGTTATTTTATGCAATCTTTCTCATTCATGATAATGTAAGAATAGAACACGATAGTGGCCTGCGGTGACGCACTCTTGACAAGTAAACTGACATGACAAGTAGGAATGACCTGGACACCGTGGGCGATTGCGTTTGTACAAATAAACCAGTACTGTCTTGCATCATGTCTAGGATGGAGATCCCTGAGTACCACGGTCAGGGGTACCTACTGAAATTAACTAAGGCTAATTAACTAGAATGATTCAGTAGTCATGAAGAGATTCTCAGCTACAGGCAATCCCGTTATCTGGGCGCATTAAGTAGACTTGTAGCCTACCGACGAGTAGGGCACATTTCTAGCATACAGTCACGTGTTGCATTCTTCATAACGGACATTCGACCCGGATAACCGGATGGTCTGCAGGGCTTGTGGCTGTTAGGATAATCTCATTGCATCTTGCTAGTAACTAGGCCTGTGATAACCCTAGTTAGTTAAAAGTATCAAGCCGTACTCTTGATTGGCCGTGATTGATTGGATGAAGTTTATTCCAGCTTAGTCTTATCTTGATCCTGTACAAGATTGTATCATGACATGATTTCTTGTATCGATAAATGATGGGATACCAAGTTCTGTTCAGATGAAGGGTTACAACCCCGGTTCTTGTTTGGTTTAAGGGTTGTAACTTGGCTATCTGAATAGTTCTATGGTTATCTTATCATATATCGTCCTGCTTATTGTGCTCGCCTTAACAATAAAGATCAGGGGTCCAGTTCTGTTCAGGCGAAGGGTTACAACCCCGGTCCTTGTTTGGTTTAACGGTTGTAACCTGGCTCCCGGAGCAGTTCTGTGTCCTCTCTTCGTTTATTGTCTTATTGCAACCCCCTGTCATGCTCGTCATGTTTTACCTTTACTTCAATACCATGATTATTTATACTGGCCTTAATAATAAAGATGAGGGGTCCAGTTCTGTTCAGGCGAAGGGTTACAACCCCGGTCCTTGTTTGGTTTAAGGGTTGTAACCTGGCTCCCGGAGCAGTTCTGTGTCCTCTCTTCGTTTATTGTCTTGTTACCTTATCAATAGTAATTGAGGCGGGTTTCTATTCAGGCGAAGGATTGCAACCCCGGTCCTTGTTTGGTTTAAGGGTTGCAGTCTGGCTACTTGAATGGTTTCTCCGTGTTCAATATATTATTGTTATCTCAGCTATTATCACTATCTTTTAATTACCTTTACTACTTATTTGTGATATGCTGGTTTTAGTTCCTAAGTGAAGCCTCCTTTGTGGCACTTGCTCTTTCTGGGGTCTGACCCAGCTGGTTTTGTGTAGCCAGATATCGGAGCAGCACCAGAGGATCTACCCACTATCCAGCCAGATGGTAACCACCAGGCGTAACCCTGGCAACGAGTGGGTTTCTTTTTGTCCTCCCACTTTATTGTAAAATTATTCTTTTGAGGCGTTTAGTCGGCGAGCACGTGTTAGCTCGATTGTACCTTACTTACTGTCTGCCTACGGGCTGTAACATGATTGACAGATCCTAGGGTTGATCATGTATGACTGAACTCTTGCTAGTCCTGACATTTTGTACGACTAGCTTCATGATCATCCAATATGTAATGTATGGGACGCCTTGCTATTATATATTTGGTGCTCTGACATCTTGTAACTACTATTACTTGCTTGTGATTGAGACAATAGGCTTGTTCACGACCATAGGAGACTGTTGGCTTGTAGTTAAACCCTCATGTATCTAGACAGCCGTGACCGTATAGTGAGGTGGGTTGCACTTCAATATACGTAGCTGGCTATGTACGCCCCCACTCTCCAGTATTCTGGTTCTGGGACGTGACAGACCCTAAGCACATGTTCCTTCATCTTTCCATATATATCGACTACAAGAAGGTATGGACTAAAGGCACATTCAGGATTGATGCCTATAGCATAAAAATCGTTAAATGGTCACAAGAGTTCAATACTAAAGAAGACTCGACGATCGTCGTGCCCTGAGTTACCCTCCCCAACCTACCCCTGATCTGCTTCGCCCCCACAGCCTTGAAAAGAATCGCCAACTCATTTGGGTCATTCGTGGCAATGGCTGAAGAAATTCTCAACCTATCGTGGGGCAATTATACCAAAATATGTATGGAACTCGATTTGTTGAGGGACCTGCCCAATATTATTCAGATATAACTTGGAGATATGACGCACACTCAGCACATTGTTTATGACAACAACGTCATCTTCTGCAAGCACTGCCACATGAGAGGTCACACCACGTAGTTCTTCTTCAGAAAGAACCCGGAGCTGAGGAAGAAAATGACTCGAAAGGCTGCCACCACCCAACAGACTGCCACATGAGAGGTCACACTCACCATTCTCCGATTTTATCCCTACCTAACTCCTACATCTGATTCAGAGCCAACGACGAAGATCCTTGCTCCTGATCCCCCTCACCCCCGAACAGAGCTATTGTTCCCTACAAATCTCTGGCTATCAACCTCAACAACAAATTTGAAATTCTTGTCTCAGCCCCATCTGACGACCCTCGGCAGAGCACTTTCACTAAAAGCCATTACGGGGGCCTACAACCCGATAGAGATATCCGAGAACACCGACAAGGAGGTTCATCAGAGTCCGGAGTATGCTTCGGCACCTGCTAACAAAGATGACTCCCCAATCCAAGCCCAGTAGCCTCCCATATATCCCAGAATATTGCGATCAAACGAACGGAAGCCTTGGCTAACATTGGTCCTGCATCCGTAGCCAGGTTATAACAGGCCATGGAGGCTGGCCTCATCAGCTCGAACAGTCACTTTGGAGCCTTAGCTGAAATTGAGGAAGAGGTCTACATGTACCCGACGGAGGAACAAACTGACCTCTCCAAAGATACGTCCTCCACGATCGTTGGAGTACATGATATATCCACTAAAACATCCAAAAAAATAAAAAGAGAGACATAGAGTCCACGACCATGACCACTAGGTCTGCCACGAAACTCACCAAACCCCCTACCACATTACTGCTTAACATCCTACCTTAGAATGTTAGGGGCCTGGTGAATAAACCAACCTTGAGAAGGCTCATTAGTCTCAAAAAAATCTACAGGATCGACATACTTGTTATCATTGAACCCAAAATCTCCCACAAGAAAGTCAAATCCATCCATCTCTAGTTAGGCTTCCCCTCCGCTGTCGCGGGATGCAATGACATTTGGATCCTCTTCGCTGTCGAAGTCAAATTCGGAACCATTCATGACTTGAGACAGACACTCTCGTGTTGGGTAGAACATCACACACTCCAATCTCGCTCCCTTTTTTGTACTGTATACGACAGCTGTGATGTCGCTGAACACAGACAGCTTTTAGACACCTTGAGGGACACCCACCTTAACTTCTCCAACCTCCCATGGCTCTGTGTAGGTGACTTCAGTGCCATCACCTGCAGAGAGGAAAAGTCGGGGGTGGCCTACCCCCCAGACGACCATGAACGACTTTAACAACTTTATTTTCAAAGTCCAACTGTCTTCCTTTCAGTTTGCCGAAAACGTCTTTACCTGGTGTAACATGCATGAAGGTTCCCGACAAAAATATTTTCGACTGGATCGCACCCTGGTCAACTCTTCTTGGTCAGACATTGGTCTCATCTCTAACCTCTCGCATCTTAACTCTACTGAATCAGACCATTCCCCCGTTTCATTAGATCAACAACAATTCCAACCAGATCAAGAAAAGCTTTCGGTTCCTCGACCTATGGAGTCACCACCATCAATTTTGGAACACCGTGGCCGACGCTTAGCGTATCCCTGACGACCCCGACTCCCTCGTCCGTGTGGCGGCCAAACTGAAAGCCACGAGAAAAGCCCTCACCGCATGGAGCAAGATTGCTTTTGGCGATATCTCCCAGGCCGTCCATACGACATAGGATGACGTAGCTCATACAAAGATCCTTTTCGCCACTGATAGATCCCCGGCGGCTCGTACCACCCTCAACCTCACCAGAGCGCTGCTCAAGTTTCGGTTGAAGGTCGAGACAAAATTCTGGAAACATAAAGCCAGGCTGACTTGGGATACTGAAGGGGACAGAAACTCTAGCTATTTACACTCATATATCAGGGGGAGGAGACATCAGCTTAACCTTCACCAGATCGCTGACGAGAACAGCCTCATTCTCAAAGATCAACGAGGTATCCAACAGTTGCTGCCCGATATTATGCTAAGTTATTCTCCAAAGAAGAAATTATCAAGGACGTGGAACTCTTAGCGGGGATCCCCCGCTTGATAGAAGATAGTGACAACACTCATCTGCTTCTGCTCCCTACCGTGGTTGAAGTCAAAGCCACTATTTTTGCCCTGAACGAACATAGCGCGCCAGGTCCCAAAGGATTTATTAGAGTTTTCTTCAGATCTTGCTGGGACATCATCGAATCTGATATTCGTGAGGCAGCTACGGCCTTCTTCTAAGGAACGAGGTACCCCAGATCGATTTCTTACACCAACCTCATTCTCATCTCCAAGAAGAAAAACCCGAAGACTTTCAAAGACTTTCGCCCATTGAGCTTGTGTACCTTTACCAACAAAATCATATCGAAGATCATCGCCAACTGCATGTCTGCTCTACTACCCAAGATCATCTCTGAAGAATAGAATAGATTTGTCAGTAGTCAGAACATCTTACACAACATCCTGCTAGTCCAGGAGATGATCACCTGCATGAAATTCCCGACCAGGGGCAAAAACATCGCTATCAAGCTGGACATGGAGAAAGCATACGACAGACTTGACTGGCAATTCATGATATGGGTGTTCAGGGTTT
The DNA here is from genome assembly GCA_029216955.1 of Iris pallida. NCBI lineage: Eukaryota > Viridiplantae > Streptophyta > Magnoliopsida > Asparagales > Iridaceae > Iris > Iris pallida. Next base: position 5,911,203 of record JANAVB010009599.1, read on the forward strand.
TCGGATTTCTGGAAACCTGGATTGACATCGTATTCATATCCATCACCAATTCTTGGTTCTCCATCGTTGTCAACGGGCAAACTGATGGTTTTTTCAAAACCAGCAGAGGTGTCAAGCAGGAAGACCCTTTATCGTCCACTATCTTTGTCATTGCTGCGGAAGCTCTGAGCAGAAACCTCGACAAAATGGTTCATATTCCCTGCTTCCAGTACTGCCATACCACCAACGGATGTCCTATCATCACCCACCTGGCACACTGACGACATCCTTATTTTCTCCTCCGGCGACATTGCATCCGTAGAAGTGGTTCATAAAATGCTAGATAGATACACCGGATGCTCCGGCCAGCACGTCAACTCCAACAAGAGTGTCATCTATCTCCACCACAAGGCCAACATGGACCACTCTTCTATCCTCACTAACATCACTTCCTTCTCGGTTATGTACCTACCGTTCTTCTACTTAGGGTGTCCACTGGTGTACGGTAGATCCAACACAGGCATCTTTGAAGGGCTGGTGAGCAAAATCAGGAACAAGATTAATGGCTGGCATAATGCAATATTATCGCTGGGAGGGAAGATTATTCTGATTAAGCACGTCCTCTCCTCCACCCTATTTATACTCTTGCAGCCTGCTCTCGCCCTAAGAAGGTGCTCACCTCCATCGGGAATCTCTTCGCTAGTTTTTTCTGGGCCACTGTGACGACAAGGACAAGCATCACTGGGCCAGTTGGGACACTACGGCCAGACCTACCGAGAAGGGCGGGCTAGGATTCTGTACACTGGTGCACGTTGTCGATGCATGTTCCATGAAAATATGGTGGAAGCTTCTAGAGAGTCGATCCGTTTGCGCTAGGTTCATGAAGGCCAGATATTTTTGTTACTCCCACCCTTCTACTGCAGACTACAACAACAGATCCTCTGCGTCCTAGTGACGAATCCTTCACAGAAGGCACCTAGCTAAGCCATTCATCCTTATCTAGCTAGGTTATGGCGGGTCGTTGCTTTCTACGATCGTTGGTCTAGGGACTCCCTCCTTCCGTAGTCCCCGGCTGCTTCCTCCAACAGTATCATTTAGGATATTTGGGATAGCGACGGCGACTGGAACTGGAAGAAGGTCAGGGAGTGGTTAGGATGGAGGTGTCAGCAGCGTTGGCAGCCGCCGGGTTAAAGATCAATACGAAACCTGACGCCATGAGGTGGTACTTCACGTCAGATGGAGCCTTCTTGCTTGCCTCGACGAGGAGTATCGTTAGAGGCACTGGAGTGCTATCCCCCTTAATTATTCCTTTCTGGCAGTCTTACATTACCAAGAAATGGGTGTTTCTAATTTAGAGAGCATTCTGCAAGAAGCTCCCCACAGGCGACGCGCTTACGACCATCTGCTTCAACTTAGCTTCAGCATGTCACTATTGCTCAGCTAAACAGTCGGAGACTGCTGACCACATTCTGTATTCTGGAGAACTGGCCACGTAGGTGTGGGACGAGCTCTGCCACAGGTGTAGAAAGGAACCGGCCGTTGGGGGCTTCAACAATGTTTTAGCCACTTGGGGCACCGCCTTTCACGGCCATCAGATCGCTGCAGCCGCTGTCATATGGGTCATATGGAAGAACCGTAACAAATTTAGATATGAAGGCCATCAATACAATACTAACCAACTGATCAGGGAGGTCCTCAGACAGATCCATAAAGTGAGCAGTCAATGCAAGCACGTCAGGGAGGGAATCTGGCACTCCTTGATCAACTAACTTGATGCAGTTTTTGTTTTTACGCTTACTTGTAAAGGCTTCAGCATTTTGCACCTTTTACATGAATAAAGATGAGGGTTTTTCAATATATATATATATATATATATATATATATATATATATATATATATATATATATATATATATTCCTTTTGAGGATATATGCACACATATATATTTTTCTATCCTTTTTCTTTCCCTTTTTCTTCTAACTTTTATAGCCCAACCTATCCCTACTTCTGAGCCCAAGCCCAGGCTCCCCTCCCCTTTCTTTCTACTATAGAGCCCTAGCTGAAGCCTACTATAACATCCTTTTGTTTCTTTAATAGAGCAGTAGTTGCTCTCTATTACCTCCCCCAACCGAGGAAGCCATTAGTCGAACCACACCTCCTCTATTTTTTCATTCTCCTTTAACCTTCAGCCAATCTCCACCGTGACCCCGCTACGATCGTACGAAAGGAGCACACGCCCAGACGCGCTAGACAGCACACGCAGTAGAAGCACGCATAAGCAGCGGCTATGCAATGCTATGCAACGGCGTGGCATCACCACCGTGCGCCACCGTACGGCCACCACGACCGTCTCCTTGGTCGGGCAAACATCAACGACCCTACTAGATTTAACATTGTCCTCCCCGATGAGCCACAGAGGCTATTCGTGCATTTTGCACAGAATTCGGTGGTCACGCACGCGATACCGAATCCAGAATTTTATTTCGGGATAACAACTTTGGACGCATTTTTGGACATTTCGACCGTTGGATCGTCGATTCGATTGTTCCGTCTCCATCTTGGTATATACCCCTTCACTCCTATAAAGTTTCAACTGTTACTTCGATCTTTTAATAGATCAAAATGGGCTACCAAGTTGACCATCTAAATTGCGTTCTTTTTGGAGAGATTCGTGGAGCCAACTTCGTGGATTCGTTTCTCTCTCATCGAAGCTCCGGTTGTTGAACCACCAACTCCAACATGCTGCAGGTATAACCACCTTCATGCCACATAAGTTTTAGATTATAGTACGTCATTTGGTTGGTTGAAATTGACAACAAATTTGGCCTCTCGGAACCGATATTTCCATCTTATAAAATTCCAATTTTGAAGCCGAGACTCCGGATTCCAGTTCTGACACCACTAGTGGACTCATGGCGTCGTTCAAGCATAAATCTATATATAATTTGCTGAGTTTGGAGGACGTGGGCCCTGACACGCATTTCAGTACAAGGTGGGCCCATAGTCCGAGTCAACGGACCATTTTGAGATCGACTCATCGAAATCCAATTTCGGATGTACCATTGGATTCGTATCTTCATTTTGGACACGTTGACATATACTTTGATAGGTTTAGTGGACTTTGGCATCGGCATGCATTTTCGTGCAAACCATATTCCAAATGTCCGGGTCAACGTGTCATTTTGAGATCGGCCCATCGGAATCCAATTTTGGATATACCGTTGGATTCGTATCGTCATTCTGGACATGTAGACAGATAATTTTCTAGGTTTAGTAGACATTTATCCTAGTACATTTTTTAGTACAAAGTGGGTCAAACGGCGGACATTATTTTGGTCCGAAAATACCCTTTTGCCCCTGTGTTCAAATTGGACTTATGGGTAGACTACCCTAGCTAGTTTAACCATTCTGGAGACGTTGGTCATGTTTGTTTTATCATCCGACTACATCTGTAGATTTTTCCTTTATGTATCACCAATAGTTATAATTAATTCTCTTTATGTTCGTATTTCGAAATTCGCACATCGAAATTAAGATCAGTCAATTCCAGTGATCTCATATTGCTGAAATTTACAAGATAACCATGTGGATTGCTAAGAAAAGATTATTAATCTTATGGTTGATAGTCATTTCTCAATTTGCATGTTATAGATTTTGATGTACGAATAACGAGGTGCAAACTTGGTATTCTAATAACCTATAACTTGCAATTGATATTATTAGGAATAACGATTATAGAGACTACTATGACCTAGTTTGACTAGCTTTGGCCTACTTTGTCTTCCATGAACTAGAAAATGCTTAGAAGCATATAATTAATGTATTTAAATATATTGTTTACTCTAGAATACCAAATAACTCTGTAAATTCATGTTAGGTCTTTGTGACGTCGGTTTGGACATCGATTCTCAGTCATTGCTCAGGATATCAGGCGAGTACATTCTCTGATAGTTTTTATTACTTTATGATTATTATGATTTAGCTTCTAGTATAGTTCTATTTTGATTCTCTGTCACACAACGAATTGGTATTCTGGATTCATTCTCTTGTGACACATGTATTTGACTCGTCTAGCCTCTACTACTTGAACTATTCATAAGAACCACCTGCTTGAAACATCTACAAGCACCATTTACTTCTGGCTAGACTCGTACTCTATTTATGTGTCGAAAATAATCGAGTAAATATGTAAACATTTCCAATCATACAAGAACCACCACTACAAGAAAGATAGCTGTCACACGCTTGGCCAAACGTGCGATGTGCCGTATATAACAAGAACCACTCCTACAAGCAAGATAGCCATCACCGCTAGGCAAACCATGTAATGTACCGTATTCAACAAGAACCACGCTTACAAGAAAGATAGCCGTCGTCGCTAGGCCAAGCGTGCGATGTGCCGTATTCAACAAGAATCACCCTTACAATAAAGATAGCCGTCGCCACTAGGCCAATCATGTGATGTGCTATATTCACTACTCGTCTAATCGTTACATGTCAAACTTGGTATTTCAAAACATATTAGATTAGTGTCTTGTACTAGATTCACATTATCTCATATTATATTGATTGGACTCACATCACATTATTCTAGTTTAGTTAGCTCTATTTACAGTCTCATTGTCATGCTCTCCTGATTCATTGTATTTACTTCCTTGTTTTAAACTCTTGTTCTGTTTTATTACCGGTCATAAACTTTCCATGATTTATCAAGTATAACTGTCTATAACTGCTTTATAGTTTTTGTCATTTATTTGGAACTACTAGAGGAGATGTGCTCGTTCCAATCCTGACTGGATATATTTTTCAGTTGATGAGCTCACGGATACATGTCCCACTTAATACTGTGCTCCAGAGACCCAAGGAGTTAATCCCCCGACAGAGTAGCATAGCCTTCCTAGGTGGGTGTTAGTTAGTTAGTATCACTATTATTGGATTTGTCTCCAGTCTTGATATTTTTGAGACCTATAATATTAATTGAGTTATGTACTTATTTATAGACTTTTAGACTCTTTTGTATTTGACTTATGGCATTAAACTTTATTTCATTATTTCATCTTCTTTCTACGCATGCTATCATCTTTCTTAGATGTCTATGTTTAAGTTTATGTTCTAGATGATATATTATTCCTCCATTAGAAGATGACAGGTTATTCCATATCTATTAGATGTTAGATATTACAAATGACCTATACAGCGTTCTACTGCCGATACTGCGGCGTTGGCTTGACATACCTATGTACTAGTACCCCTAAACCATGTGCGGATTGTGACATATTTTTGTGGTGGCCCATGCAGGTCTCGTCTTCGTAAAGTGTACGAAGTCATATTGGTACTTAGGATAGGTGTACTACTACGAGCCTGTGACCAATTGAGAAATAAAAATTTTATGATACACTCACAACTAGGATTATAGGATCTATAGGACTCTCTAACATGATTGCTCTCATGTCATCTTCTTTCTCGATATGATTGCTGTCGTGTTCTACCCATCCTATGATTTGACTAGACTCTTCCCTGTGGACCTCCCGTGTAATTATTTTGTTCCTTTTCAGTAATTCTTGGAAATGCCTTATGGATTAGTCCAAAGAAAAGTTCGAAAAGTATATTTATCCTTGTATTATGGAATCGAGAGTTTTTGCAACCAGAGAAATACTGGCGAGTCATGACTTCAGATGACGGCATCATGGTTACGTATGTTTCTCGGATTCTACTTGGACCACTTCTTATGCATTTTGATTGACATATTCTCCTTTATTTCGCAAAAAGTTAGTTTGGAAATATTTATGGATTTAGGTAAGATAAGCTCAAGAACCTGCACTATCTAGTGCGACAGCTGTGCACTACAGCCATCCGCCGTATTATAGAACAAGGAAGTTAATTGCAGCCAGATGCACACCGGTACGATAGTGACTTCACATGACATAATCATGGAGGTATATGGTTCTCGAGTTTTACCTAGACTATATCTTATGCATCCCGTTTGACCTCATACCATTCTTGGAGATATTTCGACAATCATTTCTGTCTTGCTTGACCCTTAACTTGTTTGAATACTGATATAGATTGCTCGACCCAGTCTTAGGCTCTTGTAGACAACTAAAATAGACAAACCTCGTAGTTATATTATATAGTATAACTAGGTTATGTTTTTGGTGTGACTGAACTGTTGGGTAGTCCAGAGTTGGGGTAAATTTCCTTATAAGTTAATTGGGTTAAGTTTCTAGGATAGGCATTAGTGACTTGCGATACGGGGTAGAGTATTGAGAGTGACTGCAATAAAGAAATTGAAGGATTATATTTTGGACAATAGTGATTATGATAACATAATGAGACAATGACTGTTTTAGATACGAATGAAAAATCAGAATAATACATTCGCAACCATGATGATTTAGCACACGTAAGATTTGGCAACTAGGCTGACTAGACCCCAAGGATAGGTGTTAAACGTACAGTTTCAGGAAGAACCTGTAGAGAAGAATTATAGGCAATTAGTACAAAGAGCTTATGGATTGATAGAATAAGGATACTTAGGATATGATAAGGAAATCAACTATTTACAAATTAAGATTGGAAAATATGGTTGGTGATGAAGCATTGTTGACTTGTATACATTTAGCGAGGATGACCTACATCTTAGGATATACAATATAAAGGATAACGACATTGTTTATAGGACCTTTTTGAACCTAAACCAAAATAATTGTAAGGACGTCGAAAAACAGAAGATGTGATCAGAAGGGTAGCAGATTGAGTATGGTAGCCTTAGCAGCTACATATTATAGCTTGACCCATTAGATGATTTTAAATTTTGGGACAAACTTTTTGTAAGGTGGGTAGGATATGTAAGCCTCCTAGAATGTTAGGGTTTATTTTAAAATTTTCTAAACGAATTATTTTCAATAATTTTTTTATAATTTTTTTATCATTAAATATCCTTTTTCGTGACTTTGATTTTTAGAGCGCCAGGATTGCAATCTCTCGAAATTTTCTTTACGAGTTTTATAGTAGGCAAGATTATCTTCATTTTGGTATATGATGTCCCACTCAAACTTGTTCCCTTGTATTCTTTTTGTATCACATAACTTTCTGATCAATTTAGACCATTTGACCTTCCACCGTAAAACGTGACCAGACTTCCAATTTGATTACGGGGCTCGACATCGATCCAACCTAATCAACCCAATATATGATTTTGACCTATTTTGAGCCTACTATGCACATGCCACTTGTGTGCCATCCAATTATGCTCCCACATACTATTAATTCGTCAATGATCATAAATGACTTATTTGTAGTCATGATTGCACCAAGCTCAAACCTAGCCCAATCAAACCCAAATGCCTAACCCAATTCCCTATGGCCACTCATATGGCACCCTTCAAGTCACTGTAATGGAAGGAAGTGTCGTTCCCTTATAACCCCATCTTTTATCTAATTATTTTGCTAGCATTCCACCATTTATTTTATCTAATCATTTATTAGTATTATTTGCTTAGGTCAATTAGAGCGTATAGGTTGAGTGTATGGATATATATACTAGCATATATTATTTTTACGAAAAAGCTAATTGATGTTTATGTTTCCATATATATATATTTGTACATATTTTAATGGTTAGCAGGAATTTGTTTTTGCCTTGTTACTAGTAATTATATAAATCACATGTGGTATATATATATATATATATATATATATATATATATATATATATATATATATTTATATATATATATATATATATATATATATATATATATATATTATTTATAGTATATATATATATATATATATAAATATATATATATATATATATATATATATATATATATATTATTTATAGTATATATTTAATTTAGAGAAGGTGTATACTTATGTATATATATACATGAATACATAATATAGAAAATATAGGCACATATAATTTATAGAATATATATATATCCTTTTGGGGGCGACAGCTTCTCCGACCGAGCTGCGGCCTGGGCATCCGTGTCCTATGGCCACCAGATAGTGGCAGCTGCCGCTACTTGGGTAATCTGGAAAAATCGCAACAAGGCGAGATATGAAGGCTACCAGTACACCACAGACCAACTCATATGGGAGACCATCCGCCAGTGCCGAAAACGTAGCTCCCTTTGTTCGTACAGCCAGGCAGTCTTTTGGACTCTCTCCTTTCCCCAGCTTAGCCGTTTTGCCTTCCGTTTTCTCTTTTTGTTAGTATACATGTATAGTCCTCGGCATTTTGCGCCTAGTGGTATACTTGTACAGTTTTAGGCTGTTTCGGCCTTCTTGAATAAAATGGTTTTTTTTTAATATATATATATATATATATATATATATATATATATATATATATATATATATATATATATATATATATATATTTTATATATATATATATATAAAATATATATATATATATATATATATATATATATATATCCTTTTGAGGATATAAGCACACATATACATTTATAATATATATATATATATATATATATATATATATATATATATATATATATATATATATATATATATATTTTCCGTTTGAGGATATAAGCACACATATACATTTTTTGATCCTTTTTCTTTTCCTTTTTCTTCTAACTTTTACAGCCCATCATATCACTACTTTCGAGCCCAAGCCCAGGCTCCCCTCCCTTTTCTTTCTACTATAGCGCCCTAGCCAAATCCTACTATAACATCCATTTGTTTCTTCAATAGAGCAGTAGCCGCTCTCTATTACCTCCCCCAACCGAGGCAGCCATTAGTCGAACCACCCATCCTCCATTTTTCCATTCTCCTCTAACCTTCGGCCAACCGCCACCGTGACCCCCCTATGACTGTACGGTAGTAGTACGAGCCCAGATGCGCTAGGCAGCACGTGCAGCAGCGGCCATGCAATGTTGTGCAACGGCGTAGTAGCACCACCGTGTGCCATCGCATGGCCACCACAACCACCCCCTTTACCGGGTGAACCTCAGCGACCCTATTGGATGTGTCGTTGTCCTTCCCAACGAGCCATAGAGACTATTCGTACGTTTTGCAAGGAATCTCGTCGTAACGTGCACGAAACCGGATCCAAAATTTTCTTTCGGGATAGCAAATTTGGATGCATTTTCTGGACAATCCGACTATTGGATCGTCAATCCGATTCTTCCATCTCCATCTCGGTATATACTCCTTCACTCCTCTAAAGTTCAACCATTAATTCGATCATTTGATAGACCAAAATGACCACCAAGTTAACAACTTAAATTACGTTATTTTTGGACAAATTCGTAGAGCCAACTTCATGGATTCGTTTTTTTCTCGTTGAAGCTTTAGTTGACAAACCACCAACTCCAGCACGTAAGAGATATAACCACTTTCGTGCCACATAATTTTCAGCTTCATAGGACGTCGTTTGGTTGGTTGAAATTGACGCCAAAGTTGGCCTCTCTAACCATAATTTCTAACTTGTAAAATTCTAATTTTGAACCCGGGAATCTGAATTCTAGTTCTGACACTACCAGTGGACCCATGGTACCGTTTTGGCATAAATTCATATATAATTTGCTGGGTTTGGAGGATGTGGGCCCCATCACGCATTTTGGTGCAAGGTGGGTCCCAGAATTCGGGTCAACGGACCATTTTGAGATCGACTCATCAGAATCCAATTTCGGATATACCGTTGGGTTTGTATTTTCATTCTAGACACGTCGACATATACTTTGTTAGGTTTAGTGGACTTTGGCACCGACACGCATTTTCGTGCAAACCAGATTCCAAATGTCCCGGTCAACGTGTTATTTTGAGATCGGCTCATCAGAATCCAATTCCGGATATACCGTTGGATTCGTATTGTCATTCTGGACATGTGGACATATAATTTGCTAGGATTACTAGACTTTTATCCTAGCACATTTTTCGGTGCAAAGTGGGTCTAACGATAAATATTATTTTAGCCCAAAATTACTATTTCGCTCCTGTGTCCAAATTAGACTTATGGGTAGGCTATCCTAGCTAATTTGACCATTCTGGACACGTTGGTGATATTTATTTTATCATCCGACGACATCTGTAGATTTTTCCTTTATGTATCACTAATAGTTATAATTAATTCTCTTTATGTACGAATAACGAGGTGCAAACTTGGTATTCTAATAACCTACAACTTGTAATTCATATTATTAGGAATAATGATTATAGAGACTAGTATGACCCAGTTTGACTAGCTTTGGCCTAGTTTGTCTTCCATGACCTAGAAAATGCATAGAAGCATATAACTAATATATTTAAATATATTGTTTACTCTAGAACACCAAGTAACTCTGTAAATTCATAATAGGTCTTTGTGACGTCGGTTCAGACATCGATTCTCAGTCATTGCTCAGGATATCATGCGAGTACATTCTCTGATAGTTTTTATTACTTGATGATTATTATGATTCAGCTTCTAGTATAGTTCTATTTTGATTCTCTGTCACAACACGAATTGGTATTCTGAATTCATTCACTTGCGACACATGTATTTGACTTGTCTAGCCTCTACTACTTGAACCATTCACAAGAACCACCTGCTTGAAACATCTACAAGTACCATTTACTTCTGGCTAGACTCGTACTCTATTTATGTGTCGAGAAATACTCGAGTAAACATGTAAACATTCCCAATCATACGAGAACCACCACTACAAGAAAGATAGCCGCCACATGCTAGGCCAAGAGTGTGACGTGCCATATACAACAAGAACCACTCCTACAAGCAAGATAGTCGTCGCCGCTAGGCTAAGCATGGATGTGCCGTATTCAACAAGAACCACCCTTTCAAGAAAGATAGCCGTCGTCGCTAGGCCAAGCGTGCGATGTGCCGTATTTAACAAGAATCACCCTTACAAGAAAGATAGCCGTCGTCGCTAGGCCAAGCCTGCGATGTGTCGTATTCACTACTCGTCTAATCGTTACATGTTGAACTCAGTATTTCAAAACACACTGGATTAGTGTCTTGTATTATATGCACATTATCTCATATTATACTGATTGGACTCGCATCACATTGTTCTAGTTAAGTTAGCTCTATTTACAGTCTCATTTCCATGCTCTTCTGATTCACTGTATTTACTTCCTTGTTTTAAACTATTGTTCTATTTCATTGTCTGTCTCAAACTTTCTATGAGTCATCAGGTATAACTGTCTATAACGGTTTTATAGTTTTTGCTATTAATTTGGAACTGCTAGAGGAGATGTGCTCGCTCCAATCCTAACTGGATTTATTTTTCAATTGATGAGCTCGCGGATACATGTCCTACTTATTATTGTGCTCCGGAGACCCAATGAGTTGATCCCTCAACAGAGTAGCATAGCCTTCCTAGGTGGGTGTTAGTTAGTTAGTATCACTATTATTGGATCTATCTCCAGTCTTGTTATTTTTTAGACCTATTATATTAATTAAGTTATGCACTTATTTATAGACTTTTAGACTCTGTTGTATTTTACTTATGGCATTTAACTTTATTTCATTATTTCATCTTCTTTCTATTCGTGCTATCATCTTCCTTAGATGTCTATGTTTAAGTTTATGTTCTAGATGATATATTATTCCTCCGTACAGAGATGACAGGTTATTCCATATCTGTTAGATGTTAGATATTACAGACGACTTATACAGTGTTCTACCGCCGATACTGCGGCATAGTCTTGACGTAACCACGTACCCGTACATCTAAACCGGGTGCGGGTCGTGACACCACCAGAGTCGTTGAGTTCACTACCGCCTAACTTGTTGAGTCAGGTTCCTTCTAACATCCTTAAGCACATGCGTGAGCAGGGACCCCTTCAGATCGTTTATTCTATTTGTAAGGATTTCAGTTTGATTTGTGTTGTATATATATGTTCGTACGTATTTATTGGTGTTGAAGTACTTTATTTATGATGGATGTTATCATTATGTGATATTTGATATTTGTGATGGATGTAACCAACCCTAGCATTGTATTATTTTATTTGGATAATATTTGACATTTGTTTGCGTTGTATGGATGTTTTTTAGTTATATGTCTCATTGTGTGTTTTCATCGTACATTTGTGCCGTTGAAGGTCCGATTGGACGGTAATTCTACAGCGGGTTGCGCTTGGTAGGTTATATATTAATTGTGTTTCTACAATGGGTTGCGTTGTGTGGTCGACATGTTCGTTTTGCCCTTCTACTGTAAGGAATGTATTATTTTTTTTGCAGTTTTGGGTAGTTTAGCGACTACCTCACGACGGATTGTCGAATACCTTTGATAGAATAGCGACTACAGAATGACGCTAGATTACGTCGCCAGGTAAATCGATGATGGATTGGCGACTATTTTCGACTGATTGGCGACTAAATAACAATGCTATATTATGTCGCCAACATTGAGTATCAGAGAGTTAAGAGTATTATAAGCATATTATCCGTCACTAGGTCGTCACGAATAAGTCGCTATAGGCGACTACTCAGCGACTTAATATGATGCCGCCATCGTATGTATTGGACAATTTAGAGTATCAGAATAGAAATGTAACGTCGCTCAGTAGTCGTTCAACCGTCGCTTAGAACGTCGTATGTCCCTCACTAACTAGTCTTATATGGACTACTAAATAATGTCGTTGATATATTGTAACTCCTCCTCCCAAATTTTCTTTAAAATTTTGTCTTACCTTATTTATTCTATTCTTCATAATTTGAAATAAATCATCTTTGAAACGTATAACATTATTCTGCTATAACTTTTGCATTTCAAAACTATTTTAAAGTTCATGGTTTGAAAAAGAAATACTAAATTGTTTTAATAAAATATTTAATTATTTTGTGGCTGATTATTATTTTGGACCTTGAAGTGTTTTGATCCTGAATATAGATTTTAGAGTTATAAGTATTTTATAATATGATTTTGAAAACCTTAGATTATCATGGTAGTATCAAGCACTATTGTGCTATTTTTGAGAATACTAAGTTTTTACTTCAAATAAATATATAATAATAACATAATAATAATTAATTATTTGATTATTCGAAAACATGTGAATTGAATTATTTTGATTAAATATTATCTTAAAAAATATAATGTTGATCTTTTGATTAATATAGATATACATATTCATCTGATTTAAACTATTTGTTAGTATCTAATATTTATTTAAATTAATATTCTAATTTATGTATTTCGAGCTACATTAAAATTATTTTTAAAGCTTTATTTGATATTTTTAACTAAATGAAATATTTATCCACTCGCTCCTGAATCCTTATCTAACTATGGGTTTTAACTCTTCTTAAGAAGATTTTTTTCTTGTCTTTCCACAAAATCAATATTCCAACAAAATCTCAAAGCCAACCATATTCTACGCTCGCCAAGAACCCCGATTCCCACCACTGCCACCGTCGTCGTGACCCTTTGCGTTTTCCTTGCCTCGTTCGAATCACCGCCACCATGTCCGGCCGAACTACCACATCCGGCCAGCGAACCAGTGCCACAACCCTCGTCATCAACGACATTCAGAAACGACCAACCTGCCATCTATTCTCTGCCATCCTCTACCGTATCCTCCATCTCCCCGACCTCGACAAACAGTCATCACTAGCCATAAAATTACCACCATCACAATTATCATGTCCAGCCTCGGGTCCGACCCCGGGCATCAGTGTCTGTGTCTTTATTCGTGTACGCATCCAAACCTCTAGACTCCAGTCCCCGACGACCTCTCCCAGCGCCTCCTCTCCGCGATGCGATGCCGCGACCACAACAGCGTCTGCGGCTAGATCCAGGCAACTACGGCCAGTCGCTCGGGCTCAACTGTCGTGACTAGCCGGCGAACGCCGTGCCACCCAGTCTCTAGTGAGCCGCCGCTGTCAGGGGTCAACACCGAGTCGACCTCCCCGAGATCCGCCACGTTGCTACCGTTTCTGCGCCCTACCATTTCTGTGCCCTTCCGGTGGCGCTGTGGGGTCTCCTTTGTCAACAAACCCGTTGCCATCCGTCGCGAGCAGTGCTTCAACCGTACCAGTGCGTCGTGTCGTCCCTGCAGGTAGCGTCGTCCGACGTCGAACCGCCGAGCAAGAGTGCCCCTTTTTTCGTGTCGTTGCCTCATTGAGCGTCGCGAAGAGCAGTTCCAGGGGGCCACCATGTAGTGGCTGCGCTCGACCGGAGCGACGAGGTCCTCTCTCTCTCTCTCTCTGTGAGTTTCCTCACCACTCTCCTTTCTCTCCCTCGTACTGTCCTCTTGATCCCCTTCTTATTCTTCAACTTCTCCTTCCCCCATTAATTTTCTTCTGATTTGTATAACTCATCCCCCTCTCTCTTCATAAGTAGGTTACTTTGATCAGAACCGAGAAGATAAGGGTAAAGAGAGAATTTTTTTTAATTTTATTTTTTTTGAAATCCCACTCACGCACACAATTGGAAGACTCGAACCTTACCTGTCTCTTCTGGTGTCCGCTGTAATACCACTAGGCTAGAGAGCTCGTACAGAAAAGAGATAATTAACCTTCGATTTTTTTAAGGAAGAGAGAGAGAGAAAGAGTTATGTTTATTAATGGTTACTATACTAGGTATGTCTATTATATTCTATTAGAGTAATGAATGTACAATACAATATAAGTAGGTGTATGTGCTTGATGTATATGTATATATATATATATATATATATATATATATATATATATATATATATATATATATATATATATTGCTTTCTTATTATTAATATAATTATTAATACGATTAGTTTTATTTATTAAAATAAATTTATAGTAAATAGTTTCTTAAAATTATTTTGTAACCATATATATATAAATAAAACTAATCGTATTAATAATTATATTAATAATAAGAAAGCAATATATATATATATATATATATATATATATATATATATATATAAAAAATATATATATATATATATATATATATATATATATATATATATATATAAAATATATATATATAAAATAAATATATATAAAATATATATATATAAAAAAAATTATATATATATATATAATATATATATATATATATATATATATATATATATATATATATATATATATATATATATATATATATATATATATATATAGTATTGGGCTTTAAGCCCTATATTTGGCTTAAATGTTTATATGTATTTTCTTAAAGGTCATTCAAATATAATTTATAGAGTTTCCTAGATAGTTTATAAATATTTACATGGATTTTATTAAATTATAAAATAGTTCTTTTATGGTTCAAATGTATATTATGTCCTAAACATTTGTCTATTTTTATAAAGTAAAAATATTTTTTCCTAAATAATAAATATTTTTCTAAATAATATTTCATATTTTCAAGTAGTTTTCTAAAATATTTTGACTAATCAGAAAATACAGTTTTGACCAAACTTTGACAAAATTAGGTTTTAGCCATAAAACGATTTTCTAGATTTCAAAGTATTTACCCAAAAATAGTGTAAGAATGTATTTTCAAAGATTATAAGTTATTTTCCAAATTAGTTGATGCATTATTTAGGAATATAAATTAATGATCGTGACTGCTAGTATTCCTATTTTTTTTTTGCCAACGTGGACTCCTTCACATCGACCCTAGCCAATTTGGACAATTCTGAACGCCATGGTATTATTGGTTTCACCAGTTAAGGACCCCAGGTGAGTACATTTATTGTTTTTTTTTCAATATTATTAATTCCTATTTTATAATATTTTGTGATATAATGCTTGATTCTTGACATGCACGTTACACATGGCACTCTTTACATGTCATGTCCTCCTTTTATATATTGTGTTGGGATGGGGAAGTACTAATCAATGTGTGATCAAATCTTAGATCCCATATTATTTTCTGCACAGTAGATCCCGATAATTAACTTAGATCCCGTGGTGTAATTGTCCCTAGACCAATCACATATCGAAAGAGTACTTCAAATCACATAGACAGTTTTCTCCTACTCTACTCCTTTACATGTCAATCAAAAGAGTACTTCAAACACATAGACAGTTTTCTCCTGCTCTACTCCTTTGCATGTCATTATATATTTTTCTTGTTTATATTTCACCATGTCCCTGTTATATTTTATTTCGATATTCTCATCATATATTTTATGACTAACCTTGTCTTATAGTTGTTAACACATATTTGGAACTATATTCAATGAATTGTACTCGTTCCTTTCCTGACTGGACATATTAGTCGCTCGCTACTTGTGCTTTGGAATCTTGGGACGGATATGGATATTTGAAGACCAAGCCTAGAGACTAGCTAGATAAATGGTAATTATATAATTACTTTTCTAAATTTTGTGAGAGGTTGTACTTTATCAAAATGTAAAACTTGTAATTTGAATTTAGTATTTGTGAATGAGAAATAGAGATATCATTTTGTGCTTTCGTGCATCATGGCCTAGACAAGATTCTATCGTCGATACCGCGACGTAGGGTGGCTTGCGCATGTACTCGCATCCGAAAAGCAGGTGCGGGTTGTGACAAGTTTTTTTGGTGGTCCATACAGGTCAGTTTTCACAAATCATGCAAACTCGCGGTAGTACCATATTAGTCGTACTGCTGCGAGCATGCGACTAAGATGCTCATTCACAATTAGGTTGATTTGAATTTTTAGGCTATGACTAGGCTTAATACTAGGTATCCCATGGGCAACCCTTATATTGATTTTAAATTAATTGCTTGGGTAGTTAAGGTTGTTACATAGATTACATGCTTAGAATAGTAACATACTTTGAAGTTTGAGATACAATATTTGACGAATTCGAAATATTTTCTTTGATAATATAGTGATTTGATAGATGACTCTAATTAAAGGTGGGTAGAGTCTTCGATTGATGGATTTAGTCTTCAAGGTTATTAACCATGGTACTTTTGAATTTTAAATTTCTCTATAGTTTGATGAATTTGCCACGGTTGAATTTATAAATTTGAAAAGGAAATAATTTTGATTTAATTAACGATGTAAAATCCTTGTAGTTTTGATGAAAATGAATTATGAGGAGATTGCAACAGAATAGATTTAAAATTAATCTGAATTTTAAAGTGTTCAAATTTTGAAGATTTTAAATTTTTAGATTGTAATTCTTGGTTTTGAAATTTAGAGGAAGCATGCAAAGGTGGATATTATCTTTAAAGGAAATGGTTTTTAACTAAATTGAAGATTACTGAATTTGAAATTTGATGAGATTGTTACTGAAAAAAAGTATTTATATTTTGAAGTATTTTGGATGTTGATTTTAAAATTTGGAAGGAGTTATGAAAAGGTTGATTTAAATATTTGGAAGTATTTAAAATTTTGTGAAGTTTACATTTCGAGGAGGTCGTGACAAAATAGAATTAAGTTTTGAAGTTTAAAGATTGTTGGATTGGGATTTTGGATTTAAAATTTTGAAAGAAGATATGAATGAGTGGATTTAAAATATCTTTTAGTTTCTTGTGAAGCTTAAATTTTGAAGGATATTCGATAAAGTCAATGATAGATCACAACCTTGAAGAGGTTGGAATATTAACAAATGTAATAATGGAAATTTGAAGAATTACTGAATTTAAGTCTTGAAGGAGATTTTGTAAGGATTTGAATTAAAAAAAAAACTTTGAGGAAATTAAAATTTTGTGAAGTTAAAAGATTTTAAATTTTTGGGGTTTTAATTTTTGGAACTTGAAATTTTGGGGAAGATACGTAAAGTGAATTTATTGATGATTGTTATGTCACGATATTTTGATGATTGCTATGTCACGAACTTGAAAATAGTTAAAATATTTTGGAAGAATTTAAATTTTAAGAATAATTATCGAATTGGATTACGGGTTTGGAAATCGTTAAAATGATATTGATGATTGCTATGTCACGATATTAAGTCGAATTTGAGATTTAAAAATTTGAGGATTAGAATTGAGAATTTTTTTATTATTGAGAATACCTATTTATAAGATAGGTAGTGATTAGTTAGGTGTCATATAGGTGGTACTCATCCGTACCATATTTGTTGACCGCATATACATATATTTCTATTCCCATCATTTTGACCAAACTTCTTATTAAGAAACTTTTATCTTCCTTCCATTTCATTAGGGAATTTCTTTTACTATCTTTTCTTCTCACTTGATCATTCTTTCTGACCATCCCTCCTCAATAACTCTTCTATCTTTTCCATTGACCAATCAAGCATAGCTGTCCTAGACATCCCTTAAATTTCAAGGAAGGTGACATGATAAACTTGTGAGGAATTCATTGCCTTTGTATTACGAAAAATACAATTTTAAAGTTATTGAAATGAAGGATTAAGACATATCTAGATGGTTACTAACTAGTGGTATACTAATTATGGCCGATATTGTAGATTGCTAAATTAATGTAGAAGGGACTTGGAACAAATGACCTTGTGATCCTATTTGAATGAAAGAACCATAATTCCAAGGATAATAAAATTAGATATTACGATGATGGAAATCATGATTAAATTATTGCATAGTCATTGGAATGCTTAAAATTTGAATATTGTAGAGATTTTCGGATTGGTAGAAACTCATAAAGGATATCTTAGACATTCGTATGTAATGGGAAAGGAAAGACGTAACTGAGAATGAAAATAAAGGTCAAGATACTAATCGCTTGGTCGTGAAGGTTGCTCTGATACCAATTTGTTGTGGCACAGCAAAAATAAATCCAAGCAACTCAAAGAAAATTCACAACCACAAAGACAATGATTTACGTGGTTCGGCCAATATGCCTTCTTCTACAAATGAGGGTGATTTAGTTCCACTATGAAAAAGAAAATGAATTACAATAGCTCTCAACACTTCTCGCCTTACACTCAAGAACTCGATATCTATCACAAAGATAAAAAAAACTCTCTCAAATTTTTGTGTTGAACTTATTCAACAACTTTAGCTCTTTTGTGTTGAACTTATTCAACAACTTGAGTACTATGAGATGTCTTGTGTTGAACTTATTTAACAACTTACATCGAGTACTCTTGGAGGTGTCTATTGTGGAGAACCTTTAGACCCCTTTATATACCATAGAAATCCCATTCTATGTAGGCTTAAAATCCAATCTTATGTATGATTATATATTGGAAATCCAATCCTATGTAGACTTACATATATTAGAAATCCAATCCTTGTAGGATTACCATATATATGGTCAAATCCAATCTTATATAGGATTACCATATATAGTCAAAAAAGGTCATGGGCCTATTTTTGGACACTTTCCTTCATATTGGTATCAGAACTTTGGAAGTCTAGCAAAGTTTTCGACAAAGTTCACAGAGAAAGTTAATTGGGTGAATTCTTGATATGGCTCTGTCAAGCAGGATCAGGAAGTATGAAATTGAGAAGTTCAATGGGAAGAATGATTTTGGCTTTTGGAAAAGCTAGATGAATGACGTTCTCATATCTCAAAAGCTTTACAAAGCTTTACGGGAAAAGTCCAAGAAGCCCACTGACATGACCGATGATGATTGGGATGACATGGATCTCTAAGTATGTGCCACTATTCGCCTATATTTGGATAGGGATGTCGTGTACTATGTGAAGGATGAAACCACTGTCGCTGGGCTCTGGTTGAAGTTGGAATCACTCTATATGACGAAGAATCTTACCAACCGACTTTATAGGTTAAAGTTGCTCTACAGACTAGTGATGGAGGAAGGTACGTCAATTTGGGATCATATTTCAAAATTCAATCGAATTATTTCCGACTTGAAGGATGTTGACATACATGAAGAAGATGATCGTTTGGCACTAATCCTATTATTTTCTTTGCCCGATTCTTATGAGAATCTTATTCAAACGTTATTGTATAGGAAGGACTCAATTTTCGTAGAAGAAGCTACGAGTGCCTTATTGTCAAATGAGGTGCGGAGGTTGGCATCTAATGGCGAAAACGATGAAGGCCAAGCCCAAGGTTTAACGGTAAAAGGAAGGACGAACGATAAAGCATTTTTTAGCAGAAGGTCAAGATCCAAGTCCAAAACACCTATTAAGAAGGTGAAGTGCTTCAACTGCAATGAGAAAGGACATTATGGAAATAAGTGTTCTCATCCAAAGAAGAAGAACAAGAAATAGGAGAATAAGACAGAGAGAGAAGGTGATGAAGCAAACTGTGCTTCAGATGCTGATAGTGACGGAGTCTGTTTTTCGGTGGCACATGACAACATGAGTTACCATTGGATTCTCGATTCCGGATGCTCTTACCATATGTGTCCAAAGAGGGAGTAGTTTTCTTCCTACAAGGCGACAGATGGTGGTTCTGTGTTGATGGGCAACAACAATACATGTCGAGCTATTAGAATTGGATCTATCAAGGTAAAATGTATGATGGAATTGTACAAACTTTAACCGGTGTTAGACATGTTCCTGACCTCAAAAAAAATCTTATTTCTCTTGGTACGCTCGACTCGAATGGTAATAAGTTCGTCGCCGAGGGTGGAGTCTTGTGGGTTGTTCATGGTTCTTCGGTGGTGATGAAAGGTCACCGACAGGGTAACCTTTATATCTTATTAGGAAGTACTGTGATTGGGACTTTAGCAGTCAGTACATTTGATTTGTCTGATAGCACGCATCATTGGCATATGCAGCTTGGGCATATAAGCAAGCAAGGCCTGTCTTTACTGAGCAAGCAAGGGTTACTGAAGGACTTGAAGAAGCCAGGTAAGTATTGCATTTATGGCAAGCAACACAGGGTGACCTTCAGTACAAGCAAGCAGAATACAAGAGGTATTCTCGACTATATACATACAGATGTATGGAGACCTAGCAGGATTTCTTTCAAGAATGGAGCAAGGTACTATGTTACTTTTTTTGATGATTATACATGTTATGTTTGGTTGTATTTCATCAAAAACTAAGGATGAAGTGTTCGAAAAGTTCAAGCAGTGGAAAGCGACAATGGAGAACAGAACGGGCAGAAAGGTAAAGATGATGAGGTCTGATAATGGTACTAAATATACCTTTGGACCTTTCAAAGATTTCTGTGCTCAAGAAGGTATCATTCGACATTGGACTGTTAGGAACACACCGCAGCAGAATGGGTTAGCAGAGAGGATGAATCGAACCTTGCTTGAGAAAACAAGATGTATGCTCTCCAATGCCGGTTTAGGCAAGGAATGGTGGGCGAATGCTATACACATGGTGCGATACTTGATTAATAGATCACCAACTCCGGCTATAGATTGTAAGACTCGATATAAGGTGATGACCGGCAAACCAGCAGATTATAGCACTTTGCTTGGATGCAAAGTTTACTATCATGTCTATGAGGGTAAGTTGGACCCGAGAGCCAAGAAAGCAATATTCTTGGGATATGCATAAGGAGTGAAGGGCTACCGTCTGTACTGCTTGGAGGATAAGAAGTTCTTAATCAACAGGGATGTCACATTCGACGAGTCTTCAGTGTTGGCTTCGAACAAGAAGAGTGAGTCCGATCATGATGGTGATGTATCTAGCAAATCTCAAATAATTGAGATTGAGTCGTCTGAGGATGCATTAAATTAGGTGGAGGTTTCTGAAGATGTTCATCAAGCCCCACAAGAGCAACAACCAAAGGATGAGCAGTACTAGCAGCAAGATTCTTTGGCCACCACTAGGCCAAGGAGATCAGTCAAGCTAGTACATATGTATGGATTTGAGGAACTGGTAAAGCATTATGGACAGCTAAATATGGTGGCATATGCACCACCAGTGGAGGATGAAGAGCCTATCACATTCAGACATGCTGTCAAAGATACTAGCAGCGAGAACTGGATGATGGCTATGCAGGAAGAGATTGAGTCTCTCTATAAGAACTGTACATGGGATTTGGTTCCATTGTCCAAAGGCAAGCGAGTTATAGGATGTAAGAGAGTGTACAAGAAGAAGAAAGATTCTCCAGAGCCAGGTGGACAAGTTTTTCTTGAGTGCCTTTAGAGACGGGATTGACGAGTGGTTGATTTGGTGAAGTTATGCGGCGGAGAAGTGTGTCGGCTCGATTTTGTGGCAAAACCTTGCCGAGGTGGAGATATGAAGGAAAGTTTCCAAAAATAGGCCCATGACATTTTATATATATGGTAATCCTATATAACATTGGATTTGACCATATATATGGTAATCCTACAAGGATTGGATTTCTAATATATGTAAGTCTACATATGATTGGATTTCCAATATATAATCCTACATAAGATTGGATTTTAAACCTACATAGAATGGGATTTCTATATATAAAGGGGTCTAAAGGTTCTCCACAATAGACACCTAAAATAGTACTCGATGTAAGTTGTTGAAAAGTTCAACACAAGACATCTTATAGTGCTCAAGTTGTTGAATAAGTTTAACACAAGAGAGCTAAAGTTGTTGAATAAGTTCAACACAAAAATTTGAGATAGTTTTTTTTATCTTTGTGATAGAGATCGAGTTCTTGAGTGTAAGAAGAGAAGTGCTGAGTGCTATTGTCATTCCTTTTCTTCTTCATAGTGGAACTAAATCACCCTCATTTGTGGAAGTAGGCATCTTGGCCGAACCACGTAAATCATTGTCTTTATGGTTGTAAATTTTCTCTGAGTTTCTTGGGTTTATTTTCGCTGTGCCACAACATAGTGGTATACTAATTATGTCCGATATTATAGATTGCTAAATTAATATAGAAGGGACTTGGAACAAATGACCTTGTGATCCTATTTGAATGAAAGAACCATAATTTCGAGGATAATAAAATTAGATATTACGATGATGGAAATCATGACAAAATTATTGAATAGTTATTGGATTGCTTAAAATTTGAATATTATAGAGATTTTTGGATCGGTAGAAACTCATAAAGGATATCTTAGACATTTGTATGTAATGGGAAAGAAAAGACGTAACTGGGAATGAAAATAAAGGTTAAGAGACTAATCGTTTGGTCGTTAAGGTTGCTCTAGTGGAGTAGATTAAAAATATATATATCTACATACAAATTGGTTCTTCAATTAGAATAATATTGAAAGGCGGGAATTGATGAGTATTACGTTCCTTTGAGATTTGAATTTTTGATTAGCTTGACATCTATCCACGATATGATTAAAATTTTGTGCCATCGTTAAAATCCTACGTTCACTCCAACAATGGAGAAGACCAATCCATAAATAGGTCACCCTTATTTGATGATACCAACGACACATACTGGGAGTACGTATGAGTTCTATCTCAAGCCACTAGATTTTAATCTATGGTCTATTGTTATTGATGGCTATAAAAGCTCGGTCAAAATTGTTATAGGAGGCAATCTAGAAAAACTACATGATAAATACGCGAATCTAAAATAGAAATAAGCTAGTCTTGATGCTAAAGCCATAAATGCATTATTTTGTGTTATAGTCAGGACTGAGTTTAATAGAGTATCTACATGTGACACTGCTCAACATTTTTGGGAAATTCTTAAGTTAAATCATGAAGGAAATTCATAAGTGAAGAAATCCAAGATCAATATACTGACTCAAGAATATGAGGCTTTCAAATAAAGTCAAATGAGAGTATTGCACAAATGTTCACATTTTGTTAATCCCCTTTATTCTCTTGGAAAGAAGTACAATAACCATGAGAAGATACGCAAAGTGCGTAAGGGACTCACCAAAAATTGGAACCCCAAGGTAATGATGATCATTGAAGGAAATAACCTCACCGTCATGACTATTGAGACACTCATGGTCAAACTAATGACACGTGAACTGGATCTCAAAAAGCAAGAAGAATAAACACCAAAGTAGAAAAACATTCACTACAAAAAATGACGATTCTTGACGGTTTATTTCTCGACGTTCGTGAAAAACCATCAAGGAATGGGATAACCTTGACGGTTTTAGTTGTACGTCAAGAAAGTACACATTTTATGTTGATTTGGCAAATTTTTACCATAATAGTTAACGGTTTTAGAGGATACGTCAAGAAACACTATTTTTTATATTGACGGATTGGTGATAACCTTTAACTAATATACGTGCAAAAAAATAGGCACGATTTTTTTGGCTGCCTTTATGGTAATTTTTTTAAAATTTTTGTATTTGTTGACGGTTGGTGGAAGAAATCCAGCAAACTTTCCCTCGATCTAAAAAAATCCTCTTATAAAAAACCCTCTCCCCTCCTTAGAGACTTCTGCTCGAGAAACCCCTTTCCTACTCAGAGGCCGCCTACGAGACCCCTCTCCCTTCTTCCCCTTATCTCCCTCAGCGGCCACCTACGAGACCCCTCTTTCTTCTTTCCCTTATCTCCCTCAGCGGAGGGGACTGCCGCAAGGAAAGGGGTCAGAGTTCTTCGACCTCGAGGCCCAGGTCGACAGCAACGAGGAGAAAAAAAGGAGGATGATAGAGAAGATAGTAAGTGGTGACTAAAATTAGGGTTTGGTGATTTCTCCCTTCAATTTAAAATTTTTTAGTTCAAGATACAGAAATTAGGGTTCTTGTTTCTTTCCTTTAATGGCTAAAATCTGGTTCCTTATCGATCCTTCTTTATATTTGAATCTCGTTCCATTCTTTCTTCTTCCATTCTTGTTTGGGTTTCTATTTTTTTATGCATTGTTTCGACTATGAAGAAAAGAGGCGAGGACGTACTGCCGATAGCTGCTAGACACGATCGGAGGGATATCGAGACATGGCGAGGACGTACTTCATGAATGAAGATGATGGCGTCATCACCATCCTTCTTGGTATCAAGCTCTGATCGGCCATGACGGTCGGGAAGCTATATGACTCAAGTCTCCGGTGATCTTTCCGATGCGTCCTCTCCTCTTCAGCGAACTGTTATGCACTGACCTAGGCGGGATGTCGAAGACGACCGACTGCTAAAGGTCGGTATGTCCTTATTCTATCATTGACCTATTTGATCTGCTGAATCCGAATCATGGGGATTCGATCCGAATTTATAAGCTTTCTTGATTGGTTTTGATCAATTTCATGATCGAATTCATCAATTGATCGTTAATTGTGATGCCTGCATTTAATTTCGATTCATCAGGATTGAGTGGAGACTTTTATTCCAGCGCTCTGTTGTTTGCTTGCCAGGTGTTTGACATAATCTTTGAACCAGCTGTTCGTTCAATTTTGTACACGGGAGTGGCCGTGTCAGATTCGAGGATACACTAGAACATCACTTGCTTAGGTATTTTCTTCTTTTCTTGCTTGATTTGCTGTGATGGGTGTGGACATGATTATAGGAGTTGTTTGGACACTATGAGATATTGGTGTGTCGAGTCTGGAGGCAGTGGACAAATGTATAGCCTTAGGTTCTGTTGATAGTATATTAAGTGCGTATATAGCTTTCTGAGCTTTTGTACCATATGTCTGTATCCTATGATGTTCATTTGCAAGTATGATATGACCAAAAATATAGTTATCAGTACTCAACAAATATATAGATTATATATTGGGCAGAAATAAACACCATACCATAAGTAATCAAGTATCATTTGCTTAAGATCTAGAGTTCAAAATCAACTTTTGGATTCCATCAAAGTTCTATAGTTTCACTGAAGCCATGAACATCAAAGGTTTAATGGTAATCTCTACATTTTAGAAGAACTTTTGATTTTTTTAAGAGTTTCAATACCCAATTTGACATGCACAAATCTTAATTGTTTGCCACTTATCTGGGAGCAGTAACTATCACTCCATCATGGAAACAAATGTCAATTATAATAAACCAAGAAGTGGACTCAAGGAATAATGACAGCTCTAGGAGGCCTTCCAAGGAATTAATTTCCATGGTTTGTATCTTATGTTGGAACAGTAATATCACCAATTAATAAGATTTTTGGTGAATTTGTCAGTTTTGAATATATACAAGGGATAGTAATATATTCATGAAATAATATCTATTATTGCACAACAAGATTTTAGAAAAAGGAAGGTAACGTGGATGTTATAGAAGTTATGAGCACATCTGTTGAGATTTACCTTAATATAGATTTTGAACTATATGATTTTTACTCTTATTTCTATTTTATATAGAACCATTTCAGTTTGCCGAAGGGGGTTATACTAAACGTATAGTTACAAGTCAGTTTGTTAGTGAATTTCCATAGAAATGGCTAGAAATATATTTTTTTAGTTTGTGGAATTGTACAAGTCATGTCATATTCACTTTCACAATTTTTTGCAGACTGAAGATCCATCTCCATGTAAGGAAATTGGAAGAAAAGGCCAGGCTCAGGAAAAAAGAAAGGCTGAAGAAGCCAAAAAAGTTAAGAGATACTAGATGCCAAAAATACTTCTATCAATGCTGCCATGCTATGTGAATCTCATGGGTTAACTGTAGCAAATAAGTTTGAGTAAGATAGATTCATATAGCTACTATTGTTATTTCAAAAAAAAAGCATGTATCTTGTATATAATGAGATATTGCTTACACTAGCAATCACACTATTTACTTAGCAATTATGTGCAATGATAGAAAAACAGAGGGAAGGAAAGGTAAGCTACAGTGAAAATTGATACTTGAAAACTGAACTTTGTACTCTACGCCAATTTTCCAGGTAAGCTACAATGATTTCCATTTCCCATCTTAAAATAATTTTATAGGGAATGTACTTGTAATTAGTTGATAAGATCGTAGAGCCATCTTTGTTTTCATTCTATATGGTTCTGCCATTATTGTGCAATTTCCTGTTTAAGCTTCGATCATTCACCACGGCATTGCCAAGGAAATTTTGATCCATCCACAAAGGTTACAATATTTGGAATTTACAAGCTGGTAAGGTATGAAATATGTTTTGTATCATGTGCCTCTTTATTTAAGTTTTCTTCTACCTTCATCAGTTTCTTGTCATATATTCTCAACTATATTTCATTCTTTACAATTTTGGTTGAAGCTTCTCTTACTAATACGTTTGCAGTTAACTAAAATAGTTGCATTACATATGGGCAAAGACAAACATGAAGCTTAGCAAATAGTAAAAATAAATGTTCCCTTGCTAGAATTGTAGGTATAATTTTTGTGTCAGTTATTGCATATTGTAGGAATTAAAAACATGTATTAGTGCCTATATTTTGCTATGTGCTTGTGTGTGTCCTGGAATTTTTAGTATGTATCAGTAAGAGGGGTGAATAGGAGTGCTAGTAGCTAGACAATGATGCAGCAACGGGTATTTGGGAGTGATGATGAGTGAATAAAAGTATGAAGCATAACAACATACATAAATCTACTGGTGATTAATTTTCAATCCCAAGGAACTTGTATGTACCGTACTTCAATGCTTATGGAAACCCTTATGATTGATACCCTTTCCCTTCATCTCCTATTTATGATACTGTTTAGTATCAGTTGAAATGTATCACCCGAGCATATGGCTTCTATGAGCTCTGCTATATGGCTTTTATGAGCTCTGATGCTATTTATACAAGTTTTTATTTTCTGCTGGCCTCCATAAGCTCTGATATTGAGCATGCTACCTCAACTACTGTTATGCTAAGCCTCCTACATACTGTGCCAGTGAGCCTTCACTCCTATAGTAAGACAATATCAGTTTATTGAGCTAGTATCAGATAGGCTCTTATCATATGTGCTCGAGACCTCCTCACATACTGTAGAACACTGATAGCAGGGTACTGAGTTAAAGCTTTGCATCAAACAATCAATGATCTGTACATTCATATGTTCTCATAGCCCTTTTTGCAACGGTTAGTATTTTTGTACCTTTATTTTAGATATACTAATTTTTTCTATACTTATTTCAATGTTTTGTACATTCATATGTTTACTTATGATCAATACCCTTTCCAACTTCTAAACATGATAAGGAATTAACTTCTTGTGTTGTCATTTCATTTTGATAGTTCAGTTGAGTTATTATACTCTTCTTATTTTCTTTAGGATATTGTTTTCTTTATTTTTTTTTGTTGGTCAACAAGCTCATTAACTTGTTATGTTGTGCTCTTGTTCTCTCAGGAACTACATGGAAATGAAGGTGCAGTGAATATGGTTGGGATGTTCTCCGGCCGAGTTTACTACTTATTTTGATTTTATTTGTATAATTTTTAGTATTGGATGTTTAAGATGTATGAAAACTATATACATTGGTTGGATATATTTGTGGTTAGATAAGCGTTGTATGTTTGTGGTTGGACGTGTGTCAAAAGTTTGTGGTGTATGGACAATATACAGTTTGTTAATATAAAAATAGGATTTTGTAGTTATTTGATGTATTAAATCTTCTGGGTTATTAATATTATGTGTGTATTCGATTCATAATATAGAATTATAAATAGAATTTTGGCTTTAGCTTCTCTTGACGGTTATAAAACGTCAACAATAACTCAATCTTGCAACAGAAGGGCTTTTCTTGACGGCTAATAGCCGTCATCTAGGTCGGAGTCAAGAAAAGTTTTCACCAATATTGACGGTTTCTAAAAATTGTTATCTTGATGGCTAAAAAGGTCATGAAAACTTCTTTATATGACAGCAAAAAACCGTCAAGAAAAATCCTGCCAACGACCGTCAAGAAAAGGTGGGTCTTTTCTTGACTCCGGCCTACTTGACGGATTCGCAACCGTCAAGATACCCATTTCTTGACGGGAAAAAGTCGTCAAGAAAAGTCTTTTTTCTTGTAGTGATTATCTAAGTGCGTCATAAGAAGGTTTCCGATGGGGTAACTGAAGAAGGTGATTCAAGCTATAAGGAAATAGCCCTGGTCACCAGAAAGTTTAGGCAATTTCTGAAGTATGAAAGATCTAACAGGAAGAAAAAGACCTTAATGAAGAAGATCTTGTATGTTATATATGTAAGAAGACATGTCACATCAAGAAGGATTGTCCAACTGCTGAAAAAGGAAATAAGTATGAACAGTAGAATAGAATCTTCGTCTTGCAAGTACGCTAATACAAGTATATGGCATGAAAGCGAAGGTAGAAGTTATGAAGGAGGAATCCTTTGAATGATGCCAATTTGTGTTTTACGACATTAGGATCTGAGGTACACTATAATCCTCTTTTTGAAGATGATGTTACTTATAATGGATTATCAAATATTTTAATAATCTCTTTGAAGATTGCAATACACTTATAGATAAGTATAAGCTTGCTGGAAAAGAGAACTAATGCACAAGCAAGAGAATGACAGACTCATGTCCTTATTAAATGAGATAAGAGACACACCTTCCATTAGTGACACAGATAATCTCTTAAATTGAGCTTGCATAATGCTCTCTAGCGTATTTAAAAGAATACACAAGAGTACACAAATCATAGTAAAGCTTATGTTTCAGAAAAGAAGAAATACAATCTAGCTACACAAAGAATAGATGCTCCCGTGGATAAGTATAGTGATCTGTATACTAACTATGAATAGTTAGAGATTAAGCAGAAAAAATAGGCGATTCAACCAACAACTCATTCTAACATAAAACATGTGACAATCACAAGGTATCACACAATAGGTCTTATACAAAGAAATAAACTGAAATAAAAGATGCACACAATCATGTTTTCTATTACAGATATCTACGGAAGACTCAACACACCACTTCACATACTCATACTACTATACCAGGCACAAACTCATTTTTTCACTATTATAATCTACAAGGACGCTTTTCATAACAGTGCTAAAGATTAGTAGATATGAATGTTTATGTATGGGTTCCAAAAACTAAAATACCAGAACCCTCAAAGAAGTGGGTATCAAAGGTCACATCATGTTGTAGGTGGACCAGACTTCTTATGCTAGAAGCAAGTGGATTCTCGATAGTGGTTACTCACGACATATGACATGTGATGCTACTCTTTTTGTAACATTGTCGATGAAGAAAGAATGATGTCACCTTTGACAATAATTTGAAACGGTATCTTGGTGACGGTAAAATTGGTATTTCTCCTTTCTCTGTAATAAAAGATATTTGTTTAGTAACCGAATTAAAACATAATCTGTTAAGCATCATTCATTTAGCTGACAATGGTTATGGTATTAATTCTATGAAAAGCTAATTCTCTATCTACGAAAGTTCAACTAGTAAAATTTTTTATGAAGGTATTAGGGAAGATAATATTTATCTTTTCTATCTACCAGAGGATACTAATAATGTAGGTAAGTGCCTTAATGCTAATAAGGATGAAAGCTGGTTATGGCACATGTGTCTAGGACATGCAAACATGGACACAAATGCTAGATTGTACATAAAGAAACTGGTAAGAGGCTTACCAAAAATCACCTTTAAAATTATATGATCTATATTGATTGTGAAAAAAAATAAAGCAACAAGATCTTCCTTTAAATCCATAATGTTGTAAGTACCTCTAGACCCTTTCAACTATTACACATGGACTTATTTAGACCTAGCAGAGTCGTTATTCTTTGGGTGAGCTATATGCTTTTGTAATTGTTGACGACTTTTCAAGATTTACTTGGGTTTATTTTCTTAAAAATAATTTTTTTATGAATTTGTAACTTTTTTGCAAAAATGATCAAAACGAAAAAGGCTTTATGGTTGCTCAAATCCGAAGTGATCATGAAGGCCAATTCAAAAATGCATATTTAAAAGTTTTTGTGATTCAAATGGTTTTTCACATGAATTTTTGTCCTGAAACTCCT
Organism: Iris pallida; assembly: GCA_029216955.1. Classification (NCBI taxonomy): domain Eukaryota; kingdom Viridiplantae; phylum Streptophyta; class Magnoliopsida; order Asparagales; family Iridaceae; genus Iris; species Iris pallida. The sequence continues at coordinate 5,941,733 of JANAVB010009599.1, forward strand.
CAACAAAAACGTGTTATGGAAAGGACGAATATTACTCTTGATGATATAGCTAGAGTCATGTTGAATCAATTCAATCTTCCAAAATATTTTTGGACATAAACTATCAATACAACATGTCATGTTTTGAATAAGGTTCTTATTCGATTTTTATCAAAGAAGACTCCCTACGAACTTTGGTTTGGTAGAATTCCTATTATCATCTATTTTAAATTTTTTGGTTGTGGTTTTACTTTGAACCCAAAGGACAACTTAGGTAATTCCAAAGCTGATGATGAAATATTTCTTGGTTATGCTTCCAAGAGTAAAGGTTTTAGAGTTCTTAAAAAATGCTATTTGATTGTTGAAGAATATATACTATTAATTTTTATGAGATTAACAATCAAGTACAAAGTGACAGTGATTAGAAGTTACAAGAACAACATCCAACAAGACCCCTAAAGATATAACAACTGGTACAAGCTATCTGGAGTGTTTGCCAAAAAGGTTGCGGTTCACGACTAACCATCCAAAAGATTTGACCATAGGTGATGTATCCAAAGGAGTAAGCACTTGCTCTATAAGTAAATATATTATTGCAAAAATAGCTTTTATTCTAAATTTTGATGTTGTATAATGATACTGTACTTACTCTTTAAAATTTTATAGTTTGATGAAGTAGAAATTATTTTGAGTACATACAGAAAGGGTCCTTCTGTTATATGGGTGTAAATATTCCAAACAACATGATATTTAAGTGTCTTCAGACCACCGCTAGCTGGAAACCGACCCCTACATCTAACCCAAGGTGATAAACACTTTACAAACAACATTGACTAATAGTTAATTGCAAATATTATTTGGTTCTATATCTGAATTCAAACCGAACTTGGATCGAACCCGCCCCCCTTGTTTTCGGAATGCCACAAAAATTTGGAGCCTACGTTTTGATTTCTGATTTAACCAATTTTAGTTTCTTCCTATTTCTATTTCGTACATAAACAAAAACCCTTCTCTTTTTTCATTGAGCCACCTTCAAAACCCTAGTTTTCTCTAACTTGGATTTTTGATCCCCATTCTCAAGTATATTCCAAGGTTATATCTCTAATCCAAGCCTTTCTTTAGGTACTCCTCTTTCCAATGTATTTGAAAGTGTTCTCTCTTTTTCTCATTAGTTTCTTTATAGATATCCTAAACTCATTAGAGGTAGCAATAGTAAGAAGGGAAAGACAGAGGAACCATCATCTCTATTATGTCCATCCATGCCTCAAGAAGAAAATGTTGACGACACTCGTTTCTCTCATTAAAGAATTCTAATGCTTGGTTCAATAATTTATGTTCTGGCAATATTTGCTCTAGTAAACCAACTAATTTTCCTGTCTATTAAGAATATTTGTCACACTTTCAATTTTTATGTTTGGATGAACTTATATCTGTTCACTATAACATTTATTTGAATGCTATTTGTATGTTCTACTATAACCTAACTATTGAACATAACCGTATCTATTATAACGCATGTGGTTTTCAAATCGATTTTGATGACAAGGAACTAGGTAAGATACGAGTGATGTCATAATTAAATGTCATCTTTTTCGACTTGATGCCCATATGTCTCTTGATATTTTCAAAGAAATGTTATGTGAACCAAATCTATGTTCCCATGGATGTCTCATGGCTAGATCTAAATAGTCATTTCTATGAAATTTATTGCATTGTATATTGTTCAATTCTACCAAAGACTGGTCTTGTCGATGAAGTTGCATATCTCGAAGTAGCTCTCTATCATCACTATCGTATTCCTTTTGATCTTCCTAATACTATCATGAAATCTATGATCAACGCAAGGAAGAAATCAAATAATCTTCTTTATGTCTTGTTCTTACCAATGGTAATTAAGCATTATCACATACCTCTCAATGCTTGTCCTTTCCTTCATGCTTTTGACTTTGTTTCCAAGTCTCGTCGATTTGAGACTTCTCCACCTCTAACCTTTCCTCCAACTTTGGCTGATTCATCATCCAACATTTATGGACATCCTCCTCCTCCTGGTCCTACCATACTGGATTCTCTTTATACTTTGATCAGAGACAGATTCGGAATGCATGATTATCGTACTACTTTGCAAGCTCATGCTATTAGCAACACCATCTCTGATATACAGTAGAGTCTTTCAAATGCACCTTATGGTCTTATTCCTATCGTACCACATTCTTACTAATTAGGATACCAGATCAATGAACCTTATGTTCAGTGTTACTTGGATCCACTTGCTGCTTTCTATGATCCAAAAAGGATTGCTGATGATCACACTCCTAGTGACGATCGATAGTTACTTATTTGCTTTGGATGTGAGTCTTTAGTTCAGTTCAATGTTAGTTATAATGCAGCTAAGTATTTATTAGACTATGCATTATCTTATAGTTTTGAGACTATGCATCTAATTTTCTTACTTGGAGATTGTTTGGTTTCATCTTAGAGAGTATGTAATATTTTCTGTTGGTTATCTATTCGAGTTTTATTCTTTGGCAATAATATCAAGTCAATAGTCTCTGCTACTATGTTTGCCTGGATTACTATGTTATGCTTCACATTTGTGCTTCATTCATTTTGTATACCGTTTCACTAATTATGGGGGAGCATTCCATTTTGATGAAATAACAAAGGGAGAGAACTACTAATTATATGGATATGTATTGATTACAAATAATTTAGTTATTTGATACCTTACTGGGAAGCTATATCATAAGACGTACCAGTCATGGTTTGTTAATCATCAATATGGGGGAGATTGTTGGCCCACTTGGTCATGGTCAACTTGATTTGATAAGTAACTGAACTTTGATTCGATATAACGCATTTCGAATCAAACTGCTACGAAGTTACTACTGCTATGTCAAGAAGACTGCTTTCAAGTCTGCTTTTGGTCTTTTCATTTTTTTTAATGTATTTTACATTTAATTTGACTCTAGGATGAATGTAAATCAAGTCGCACTTGGCCAGTAGATATCACTCAAGTCCGCTCAAATATGCCTACCCAAAACCAAATAAAAAACCCAACAAAATCTACAAAGTCCCTGAACCCAACATTCTGGAAATTGGGAGACAGAGATCAACGAGAGTTCGGTTCCTGACCGAACTCAGAATGAACTCAGTCAGCCTAAAAATAGAAACCATAAATTGCTCGGTCTTCCTGAAGAGCTGGCTCCAACATTCGAATTTTTTAGCGTTTGGGGACCGAGCTCCGCCCGACTCGGTTCACAAAAAGCCTATAAATAGACATTGAATTTTCTATTCTTACTCACTCATTCACATTCAATCTTCTCATCTATTACATTCAGAGATTTAACCTTTCTATCACCAAGACAATTCTTCTAAGCTTCTAAATGCCAAGTGTGATCTCGGCTAGAAGTATTCAAGAGTTATAAAGCTTGGATTTCCATGTTACTATAAAATTTATTGTATTGAACTTTGGCAAGTCCTTCGAATCAAAGCTCATGGTTGTCTGAAGTCGTCAAGCTCTTCGGATAAAATCTTGTGGTTGTAAGAAGTTTTCGTGCCCTTCGGATCAAAGCACGTGGTGTATTGTTATTTATTCAATAGTGGATTAATACCGAGCAAGAGTTCTCGGGACTGGACTAGTCCTCCACAAGGGAAACTAGTATACATCATGGTGTTTGTGTTACTCTGTTTACTTTCCATACTTGTTGTTGTTATTTTTAGTTGGTACCTAGCCTTAGTTTTATTAGGTAAATTTTGACACACACTCTATTCACACCCCTAGTGTTTCTTAAATTGCCTTCAATATTGGCATACTTACTCCATTAAGAATTTCTTGTTGGTGTCTTTCAGTTAACTTGATCAACTAACTGTGCACATGTACTCTCGCGATGGTGCCAACTGCACCAATAACTTATGAGACTAGTTGTAGTCATCAAATAAGTTTAAGGCAGAGTACATCGACCTATCTGTAACACCTCACTCCTGAAATACGTAGGACTAGGTAACATAACATGCTAGCCGTATAATAAATATACGTAAGATGTAAATACTGTTGGCACAATTTATTTTGATAACATTAACAGCATCTTCGTAGTCTAGTTTTCTCTGTATTTCAGCTAAAATATATCCTTTCAAAGCTCTACTACAATAAGTTCTGTCCATTCAAATCGAGTCATCAAAGCCTTATGGAAGTTCCTAAAAGAAGACTGAAGAAAAGACCAGCGATCCTTAAAGACGGCTCCCAACAAATTCAAGATATCGAGTCTGTACAAGGTCTAGGTTCTTCTGTAAACACCTAAGGTTGGATGACAAAACGTAAAGCTCTTCTATTTTTTCAGTCAAAAATTAATGTCTAAAAGAACGGCATACAGACGGTATACCGATGTATGTCGACGGTATACCGTTTCTGAGCCACAAGAATGTTCTGGGATAAACATCGGCGTACCGACGGTATACTATGGTATACGACAGTATACCGTTTTGTGAGCCACAAAATATTCTGTGATGAATATTAGAATACCGACGACATACAACAGTATGCCGACGGTATACCATTTTGTTAGCCACAAAAATGTTCTGTGACGAACTTCGGCATACCGACGGCATACAACAGTATACCGACGGTATACCATTTTATTAGTCACAAAATATTCTGTGACGAACATCGGTATACTGACGGCATACCGCTGCATACCGACGGTATACTCGTTTATCTGATTTAATTTTTGAATGGACAAATACTAGCATTAAATGCTCCCCAATGGTTATAATTATTACCGTTACTGTTTCAAACGGAATACCGACGGTATGCCGGTCCACACCGACGGTATGCCGTCTGGGTTATATTCAGGAGCATTAAATGCTATCTACTCTTGGTTTTCTATATAAATGGATTCCTTCTCTCTCTTGAAGGCTATCCACTTAAGCCATAAATTTCTCAACAACCAAGAGCTCCACCATTACTACTCTATCCAAGCTTTTAATTGTCATCCAATCCAAAAGTGTCAGAGTATTCAAGAGTTATACTTTTCGATCTTCAAGTGTTAGAAGATCAACAATTCTCTTCCTTTCCTTTTTAAAGTTGGCGAACCTTCATAAGAAAACTCGTGTGTAAGAAGTTGGCGAGTTCTTCGGATCCAAACTCGTGTTGAAGTTGGCGAGTTCTTCGGATCCAAACTCGTGTGTACTATTTACTTAATAGTGAATTTAAGCCGGAGAGAGTTCCGGACTGGATTGCCTCTAGGGAGGAGACTAGGTGTAAACTCCCTAAATTTCTACATTAAATTTTGTTAATTTTTTTATTTGAGTATTTAAAATTTTTACTGGTATTTGTACGTCACATAGTCTTATTATACGTCACGTAGAAAATTGTCATATTGGATATCGCAGATGAGTTCACAAATTTTGTATGTCTCGTCGAGTGCGAATATGTGCGAGCATATATATTTTTAGAAAAATATTTTTCTATTTTTATAGTTTCAAACTAATATACATAATAATTATTTGTATTTGTATTTTACTTAAAGTTGTGAAAAGTATCAAGATGGGCAAAACTTATTACTTTTATTTATTTATAAAAGGCTAGCTTATTTAATAGTGGTAATTTAGAAAAATAAACTATTTTTATGCAAATATTCCTTGCGCATGAGGTACATGAATTTGACTTCATATATATAATTCCATTTTCAAATTTATTGATATTAATATTTTATTATTCAAAAAGATATTTTAAAAAATTTATTATTTTTGAAATTATTATTATTGGTATTTTTGGAAAATATATTTAGAAATTTTTGTGGCCATTTTAAATATCGATTTGATTTTATGGATTTAATTTAAAAAGTTTAAAGGTAGAATTTATATTTAATTTTAGTTTAGATTATCAAGATTTAAATTGGAATTTAATTTGAATTTAGATTTGATTTTTATTGATTTAAATTGAATTATCTAAATGGGGTTTAAATAAATTCTAATACTTATCCAACTGGGAATTCCCACCTCCTATATATAGGAGAGGTACTCCTCCATAAAATTTTCATAATCCAATCTGTGCACCGTGTCTGTGCCCGTCCCGTCCACTAAAGTTTTTTCCTTTATACATACATCATAGTTTTCATGTCCGACAATCCCGGACACCTCTCTCCGTCACCTTAGCCGTGCCGGACACACCCGACACGACACCACCCTAACCCGCAAATACCGATCCAGAATCCTAAGACCTCGACCCGGCCTCCACTCCACAATCAACCTCATCACCGGCATCCCCGCCACGGCCAACACACCGCCCCTACACCACCAGATCGCCCCGGGCTTCGGCCATCTCCCGACCCAGACCCCCGCACTTATCCACCGTATCCTGGTTACCACTCCAGCCTCTCCGGCCAACAAACACCACCATCACCACAGTCCCGACATTGCCCCCACACCACCACCACCACTGTCACCTTCACCGGTGCCAACGTCGGCGACCGGCCACCCTCTCGCCAGGACACCGTCGTCTAAACCCAGAAACCACCACGCAATAGGGAAAATAAATTGCTCACCTCCACCCGGCCGCCGCCTTCCCGAACCTCCCTCCGCCTGCGCTGAGCCGTGCCACCCCGCAAGCTTCGCCTCAGCCGCTCCGCCGAACGGGGACTCCGATGCCCAGTCCCGGCATCCCGACTCCGGCGCTGGCCTCCGTAAAACGTCTACCTCCCCATACCGAGCACCGCCTATGTGCATCCGCTCGACCATGCCTCCGATGAAGCCGGCCTTCCAGATCCGACCAGCGCCGCGTCTAGATCTGCAGCCGTCGTGCGCGTCGGCACGCGTGGGCCTCTTTCCACCGCCCTTCAAACAGTCGAGCGCGCCACCACACGCAGGACCACCCCGCGTCGCCGTTCCCATCTGTCTCCTCCGAAACCACCGCCAAAACACACGCCCCTTCCTCCACTACGACCTCCGCCGACGACCCCCCCAGTGAGATCGGCCATCCCGATCCGCCGCCGCGCCTCTCCGTAGATCCCGACTGCCGCCGAGGAGTCTCGCCGCCCGGCGGAGTTCCCCAGCGCCCTCTACTCCGCCGCGCCTGCTCCCCGGCCACACACGCCGGAGCCGCCGCCTCGCGGAGCACAGCGCCACCGCCGCCGCCTCGCGAACTCCGGTAACCCCCTATTTTCTCGCGCTTCTCCTCTTCCTTTCCATCTTTATTTCTCTTTCTTACTGAGTAAAAAAGAAAGTAACAGTATAGTTATTTATCATGGTTTTATGACTATTATTTATTTATTTTTTCTTTTCTCTATCTCATCTATTTTATTACTATTATTATCTATAATTATTACTATTAAAGTTTTGTATGTAGTATAGTATTTAGGATATGAATAAGTAAGTTATTACAGTATTATTATTATTACCACTACTGTATTGTTTACTATTATTATTTCTACTTGTAATGTAAATATAGGATTTCTATTTCATAAATTAAGGATTTTAGCCTAAAAAGAATTTATTTTTCAGGTATGTAGCCTAAAAATATGTATATTCAATAAAAAGGCAGTTTTCAAATTATCATACATATTTTCAAGTATTTATATAAAATATTAAGTTTTAACCTAAAATGCTTTTTAACTGCTTATAAATATTTTGTCTAATCAAAATCTAGTTTTCGATATTATAAATAATATATAAATATTAGTATATGTATCTATCTCCACAATTTCTCCTCGGTTATCACCATGGATCACGACTAATCACGTATTTTTATTTCTTGTGACTCTCGGACCCTTACACATCGAACATGGCTACTGGACAAATAGGACATGATGAAACACCGCACCATACCAAGCGTGACACCAAGCAAGATACCTTGCCGTCTTTACTGCTTACATTTAGTTGCATTTTATTTCGTTTATTGTATCTATATTCCTTGTTATTATTTTCTTTTTGCTTGTGGACCTAGAGTTAAGAGACTGCCGTCAATAGAGTGCATGTCAATGACTTTGTCACAATTGTGTCACGAGTTGTGTGTGAGTTGTGAGTATCATGTAGTGGTCACTTGCGTGTTGGCTGATCACCCATGCGCATGCGTAGGAATAACTGTTAATAGATGCATGTTAGAAGACTTGACAATTATCTAATATAAACAGTAATATGAAAGAGACATGTGTTGGTGTGTCATGGTTACGATGCATGTACAGTATCATTGGGGGGAGGGGACAGCTATTAGCGTCGGGGCTACATTTATTTTTACACACATTTTGGGCCGATAGTGACTCGGATGAGCGCTACTTACTGCCCCGGACTCATAGTGTCTCGTATGAGCGCTACTTGAAGGCCATTCTCTATTTACTCTGCTGATCCTACAGCCCCTGTGTAGAACGTTGTCCTCAAAGTGCATATCACATAGATGGTTAGGGACCCAGTTTTATTATAGTTTATAGTATTTTACTTATGCAGTTATAATGGCATGTTCTTTCTGTATCTTTCTACGTCCCTCTAAGGACCTGGTGATCTCTCTAGGTGTGTGTTTCATGATTTCTTGCAGGTGCTCTAGCTAAGGCCATGTCTTTCTTTTTCCGGGATGATTGCTCTTGGACTTGTCACTTGCTCTCGCTCGACCAATTCTTTCTTTGTATATTTTTTCATATTTAATTTAGTTGGTAGTGGATTTGTCTCCGTCCAACTATTGTGTATATGACAAACTCAAAGTTGCTTTTATATCATTATTTATCTTCGTGGATGAGATTTAGTGTCTTGGCTTTCTACATTTTATAACTTATGTATATATACGAGCCTTTCATTTACTCGTATGTATACAGCTGGCATGATTCGTATCTAGTCCCAAATATTTTGGGACTGGGGCATTACATATTTTTATGGTGGCCCATGCAGGTCGGGTTTGTCGTTTCGGTTACATGACTATACCCAACGGGCCTGCAATATAGGATTAGAGTATAGGATCTCATCCACCTGCTTGACCCTCTTCCTTGACTAAATTTTTTGAATCACTTGTTCAACTTCATTGATCTACATCTTGCTTGAGCTCTTTCTACCGTAATCCTTATTTCCACACTTGATAGGAAGATGACTACACTAGTATATGCTCATAGGTCAACCCCATGGCTAGAAGGATTACATTGACAACTAGTATGCATTGAGATCCTCTTTGAATTATAAAGATACGAGGATAAGAGGAACCATATTTTTCTAGAAGTATGAACTTAAGGATTAGTTAATTCCAAGTTGGGTAGTAGCAACATTAATAACTTCGAAGGATTTAAGAACTTTATCTTTTTCTACAAAGTGATAGAGGAAACTATATACAATTGAGAAAAAAAATTGAATTAATTTTGAGTTTTGATTTATGAAGGTCTTTGAGAAATATTTATGATTCATTTGTTTATAGCTATACATCCTTGAAGAGATATAAAGTTAGTTAAAAAAAAATATCGCTGCTGTAAGATTTATGAGGACGGTTGATAAAGCTTGGTTTTAAATTGGGGTGTATGGTTCCCAATTAATAAGTTCGTCAATTTTGAAGTAATGATATTGAAATTCTGGTTTAAAATATTTGGAAAAAATGGAAACGATTGTTGAGGAAAATTTTAAACTTGAATTCGTGTCATTTGATTGAGGATTTACAAATCTATTTAGATTTTGGGTTTAAAAAGTTGTGATTATGGATATCAAATTTTGATAAAAATTTGAATATTGAATTTAAAATTTGAATTGCTAATATTAAATTTTTGAAAAAGTTACTAATGATGTGATGAAAAGTCATTTTGATTGATTAAAGGAATTACCATTTAAAAGTTGTGATTTTGTTTGAATGACTTAGAAATAGAAGTTATGTGATGAGTGCGTTAAAATATTGAGCTGTAAATTTTAGATTATTCGTGATATGTTGAAAGTTTATCTTGAGGGTTATTGGAGAAATTTTTGGAGTTTTAAAGTTATGAAGTGATATAAAAATTTTTGATTCATGAGTTTCGTGAGTTTAAAAGTTGGAGTGGAAATGTTAAAATTTGTAAAGGTTAGTAGTATCGTGATGGAAGTTTATTTGGAAAGGGATTTGATTTGGTTATGATTAAATTTGACGGCTTGGAGTGAATACGAAATTTGGATAGTTCATTTTAGAGAAATTTATTAAGGAACTTTTGGAGGAAACTTGAGTTTTCAATTTTAATATTAGGCCACCAAGATAGCCCTAATAAATTAGAAGTATTCCATACTAAATGCCATGTCACTCATGACCATGATAGTAGAATATACACAAGTGTTGCTAGTCATCTACCAAACTATATTGTATCTCAATCTTTACTTACTCGATTTTCCCTCGAATCTCGATCTTTTATGGTAACCTTCTAACCCAGTTGCAATTTGAATAATGATTTATTTGTTCACTGACTGTATTCATTTAAGAGGCTATCTTTTCTCTAGAACTGTGATCCTAAATTATTTTGCTGGATTTGTAATTAATTTTATTGCATGCTTTAACTTGATCTCCTTTATTTTTGAGCATTACTATTCACCTCATGAACTCCCACTTTTTATTTTAGATATTTTGGCATCCCTTATCGTGACTTGAATATTTGGAGCACAACAATAGACTTTTCCTTCCAACAAACTTCATATGTTAGACTTAGACGAGCCCACCTTAATGTAGATATATCATATCCCACTAAAATACGTCTCCTTGTACTCTATTTTCTTGATATGACTTTCGAGTTAAATGGCTAAGTTATAACCTCTACCATGACACCAGTTACTTTCGGACTTGAATTAGAGGTCCAACGTTGACTCATTTCTTTCAACCTGATAGGTGATTGTGTCCTACTTCATTTATTAAATGCCTAACTTTGTGCTTACCTTGATTGCGTGACCCATTGTCCTATCACACTGCTACTTTAACTTTTGTAAGTTGGAGAGAATACCTCACTCCTTTTTCCTTGTGACCCACATATTGGTAAGTTCGCTTAGACTATAAATTCAGAGGACCCTACCTTATCTAGTCTACCAAACCAAAAATGAAGTAAACCTGGGTAACTGCCTAGGTCCAAACTTCAAGCAAGACTTGATTCTTAAAGAACCTTGGACTATTTAAATTTCCTTTATCATGGTCCCTTACTTATACTTTGGCTATCTTATAATGCTAATTTAGCATAAAATTTTGCAAGCTTACTTTCTTATCAAGCTTGATCATGACATGTTTTATTGGGTCGCTCCCACTAACATATTGACTAATCAGAACCGATGCATGATGGTCTGATCAACCTATTGCACTTCGGTTCGCTTTTCATATATCATACTACGTGGATGGAGACATAGTTAAACTCGCCCTAGAGTCTCTTCCGCGACTGCCTTGACAATTCTACTTGAAGTATTCAATCGCCGTTGAAACCCATATTGGTATTCAAAACATATTCCTTGAACTCTTGTTGTCCTTCGTCTTTCACCTATTCTAGACAAGCCTTGTACTTGATAAGTAAGCCAAACTATTCTTCTATGACCGTGATATTTGTATATACGCGATGATAGTTAGCCACTGACCAACCAATGTAACTATATCCCCGCCTTGAGTTACTCGATCTTTTCTTCGACCCTAGATTCATTTTCATGACCTACTTGAAACTTGAGAATGACTCAAATCTAACCCGAGACGACTATGTTCTCTCAAATTACTTGTCATTATTCTAGTCGATCCCTTACCTCTCTATTTTATGTCTTATCATGATGAACTTTAACCCATAATCTTCCTCATTTCATTAGGGTAACTAGCAAACCTTATGCAATCCCTTGATCATGATGTACTTTCGTATATAACAAATTCATAACTTTCTAATGCATGTTTGTACTGAACATCGCTTCATCGCCTCATTCAAGAATCTAAATCATATTTGGTATCGAGGAACTGTTCCTAACTTCTAAATTTTCTACCATACCTATTCCTAAATTTCGAGGACAAAATTCTTTTAAGTTGGGTAGGATGTAACCTCCCTAAATTTCTACATTAATTTTTTTTTATTTTTTTATTTGAGTATTTAAAATTTTTACCGGTATTTGTACGTCGCATAGTCTTATTATACGTCACGTACGAAATTGTCATATTGGACGTCGCGGATGAGTTCGCAAATTTCGTATGTCTCGTCGAGTGCAAATATGTGTGAGCATATATATTTTTAGAAAAATATTTTTCTATTTTTATAGTTTCAAACTAATATATATAATAATTATTTGTATTTGTATTTTACTTAAAGTTGTGAAAAGTATCAAGATGGCCAAAACTTATTACTTTTATTTATTTATAAAAGCCTAGCTTATTTAATAGTGGTAATTTAGAAAAAAAAAACTATTTTTATGCAAATATTCCTTACACATGAGGTACATGAATTTGACTTCATATATATAATTCCATTTTCGAATTTATTGATATTAATATTTTATTATTCAAAAAGATATTTAAAAATATTTATTATTTTTGAAATTATTATTATTGGTATTTTTGGAATATATATTTGGAAATTTTTGTGGCCATTTTAAATCTCGATTTGATTTTATGGATTTAATTAAAAAAGTTTAAAGGTAGAATTTATATTTAATTTTAGTTTAGATTATCTAGATTTAAATTGGTATTTAATTTAAATTTAGATTTGATTTTTATTGATTTAAATTAAATTATCTAAATGGGGTTTAAATAAATTCTAATACTTATCCAACTGGGAATTCCCACCTCCTATATATAGGAGAGGTACTCCTCCATAAAATTTTTATAATCCAATCTGTGCACCGTGTCTGTGCCCGTCCCGTCCACTAAAGTTTTTTCCTTTACACATACATCATAGTTTTCATGTCCGACAATCCCGGACACCTCTCCCCGTCACCTTAGCCGTGCCGGACACACCCGACACGACACCACCCAAACCCGCAAATACCGATCCAGAATCCTAAGACCTCGACCCGGCCTCCACTCCACCATCAACCTCATCACCGGCATCCCCGCCACGGCCAACACACCGCCCCTACACCACCAGATCGCCCCGGGCTTCGGCCATCTCCCGACCCAGACCCCCGCACTTATCCACCGTATCCTGGTTACCACTCCAGCCTCTCCGGCCAACAAACACCACCATCACCACAGTCCTGACATTGCCCCCACACCACCACCACCACAACTGTCACCATCACCGGTGCCAACGCCGGCGACTGGCCACCCTCTCGCCAGGACACCGTCGTCTAAACCCAGAAACCACCACGCAATAGGGAAAAAAAATTGCTCACCTCCACCCGGCCGCCGCCATCCTGAACCTCCCTCCGCCTGCGCTGAGCCACTCCACCCCGCAAGCTTCGCCTCAGCCGCTCCGCCGAACGGGGACTCCGATGCCCAGTCCCGGCATCCCGACTCTGGCGCTGGCCTCCGTAAAACATCCACCTCCCCGTACCGAGCACCGCCTATGTGCCTCCGCTCGACCACGCCTCCGATGAAGCCGGCCTTCCAGATCCGACCACCGCTGCGTCTAGATCTGCAGCCGCCGTGCCCGCCGGCACGCGTGGGCCTCTTTCCACCGCCCTCGAAACAGTCGAGCGCGCCACCGCGCGCCGGACCACCCTGCGCCGCCGTTCCCATCTGCCTCCTCTGAAACCACCGCCAAAACCCACGCCCCTTCCTCCACTACGACCTCCGCTGACGACCCCCCAGTGAGATCGGCCATCCCGATCCGCCGTCGCGCCTCTCCGCAGATCCCGACCGCCGCCAAGGAGTCTCACCACCCGTCGGAGTTCCCCAGCGCCCTCTACTCCGCCGTACCTGCTCGCCGGCCACACACGCCGGAGCCGCCGCCTCGCGGAGCACAGCGCCACCGCCGCCGCCTCGCGAACTCCTGTAACCCCCTATTTCCTCCCGCTTCTCCTCTTCCTTCCTATCTTTATTTCTCATTCTTACTGAGTAAAAAAGAAAGTAACAGTATAGTAATTTATTAAGGTTTTATGACTAATATTTATTTATTTATTTCTTTTCGCTTTCTCATCTATTTTATTACTATTATTATCTATAATTATTACTATTAAAGTTTTGTATGTAGAATAACATTTAGGATATGAATGAGTAAGTTGTCACAGTATTATTATTATTACTACTACTTTATTATTTACTATTATTATTTCTACTTGTAATGTAAATATAGGATTTCTATTTCATAATTTAAGGATTTTAGCCTAAAAAGAATTTATTTTTCAGGTATGTAGCCTAAATATATGTATATTCAATAAAAAGACAGTTTTCAAATTATCATACATATTTTCAAGTATTTATATAAAATATTAAGTTTCAACCTAAAACGCTTTTTAACTGCTTATAAATATTTTGTCTAATCAAATCTAGTTTTCGATATTATAAATAATATATAAATATTAGTATATGTATCTATCTCCATAATTTCTCCTCGGTTATCACCATGGATCACGACTGATCGCGCATTTTTATTTCTTGTGACTCTCGGACCCTTACATATCGAACATGGCTACTGGACAAACAGGACTTGATTGAACACCGCACCACACCAGGAGTGACATCAGGCAAGATACTTTGCCATCTTTACTGCTTACATTTAGTTGCATTTTATTTCGTTTATTGTATCTATATTCCTTGTTATTATTTTCTTTTTGCTTGTGGACCTGGAGTTAAGAGACTGCCTGTAACACCCAGTTTTCTAAAATGACGGTAATTTTGAAATTTTATAATTTTAATCATTTATTGATTTGAAATTTAAATCATGATATGATTTTTTTAAATTATTAAAACTATTTAAAATCATGAATTGTGATTTTGATGTTTTGCTAGTGAAACCCTAGAGACTGTTTGACCTAGAGCCTAACCATGTGATTAGGATATTTTAATGTCATTTCTGGCCTAAGGATATTTTGCATTTGACCTCTTTGAATTATTTTGATATTTATTGCGTTGGTGATTGTTGATTTTGACCTTTGATAGGTGTGATTTTGTGATGGTATTGTGTCCGTTTCGAACACGTATCAGTTTTTATTTACAAATGTTTGATTTGCCTCAAAAAGTTTTTTTTTATCGCTGATTTTTTTAAAAGTATTTGAATGAGATTTTTTTTCTGTATGTGTTTCCTGTGATTTCTTTGTTTTAATTTCGAGGACAAATTTTTTTAAGGTGGATAGATTTGTCACCCCTAGTTTTCAGAAACAGGGGTATTTTTTTCATTTTACATTTTTGAATATTTTTAAAATTTATTTTATTATTTATGATTTTGGGGTTGAAATTTATTTTATTATTTATGATATTGTTTTGGGGTTATTTGAGTCGGGTTCGAATTTTAACTCAATCCGACTTGAAACGGGGACCCGGGGGGGATAGTTTGACTCTAGTGGGACCCACACACTAGTTAGGCATGGCCCACATGATATTAATTTTAGTCCACATGATATTAATTTTAGTTAGTAGTTAGACTAATTATTGATGGATAGGTTTAGTTTAATTAGAGACTTAAAACTAGACTAAATTGACCTCAACCTTTAACCCATTCATAATTTAAATCAAATAGATTAGTGAAGGGCATTTTGGACATTCAAATAGGGGACATGTCACCATTTTTGGGCAGCCACCTATGGGGGGGATAAGGAGTGAGTCACTCCTTCATTCATTTGTTTTCATCCACTTTCTCTCTCTTGTTCTTCCCCAAATTAATTTAGAGATGAACCTCCATTGATTTTATCTCCAAATCAACCCCTTCTTCCACCAAATCTTCTTCATTTCTCCTCTACTATATGTTTAGAGGGTGCTAGCCAAGTTTGGGAGGATTCAGAGCTCGTTCGTGTCCTTTTAGAATCTCTACGTGTCGGTGTCGTGTCGGAAGAATTTTCCTTTGAATCTCTCTTCCGGAAGTTATAATCTCTCCTCTAATCCATCCTTACATGCATATAGGAATATTTTGAACCCATAGGAATGACCCCCATGGTTGTATCTCCATTTGTGTCCATTTCGTGTCCATTTGGATGTCATAGGAGTGTCCTTTGTGTTGTGGTTGTGTCCATGTGGGAAAACCCCAAATTTGGACACACTATGTGTTGTTGTTATGTATGAAAGAATTATTACATGTTTAATCTCATATTTTTGTATTGGAGATGTGTTCTATAGTGTCTCATATATATATATATTAGTGTAGAGAGTGAGTTCTTGATATATTATGTTATATACTTGTGTTTCTTTTGTCTCAAACTACCTAAATTCGTCATAATATTTATCCACGTTTTTAGTAGCAATAGCAACTTAGAAATGTCATAACTTTTAGCTTAAAACTCCGATTTATCTCCCCTTTTTTTTGAAGAACCGTATCGAAGTTAGCTTTCCAAATATATATTTTAATAAGCCAAATTCGTTCTGACACTTTCTGTAAAATTATTTGAGTGTCAGCTGTACGAAAGACGAACGCATTTTGGTATTTTTGCGATTCCGGGAGCTTTCGAACACGAAAATGCGATCCGTTTAAAGTTTCGGAAAGCTAACACAAAGATCTATAGCATACTTTAATCCTAGAATTTAAAGAATGCCTAATTTGTATAGTATTGATTTTAAGTAGAAGATTACTATACGACATATGCATTTTGTATATCCATGTATGTACAAATATGTATGTATGCATGTGTATATATATATATATATATATATATATATATATATATATATATATGTGTGTGTGTTAAGAGAATGTAATATAATATAGAGTATGCATAAATGATATAATGTATGAAAGTATATTATGTATTCAAATATGTATAGGTGCATGAATGAATGAATGAATGCATTGCAATGCATGAATGAATGGATGAAATGCAAGCATGTGGGTAATGCAAGGTATTAAAACATTTATGCAAGTATCCATATGTAAGTAAGTAACGTAATCAAATATGAATGTATACTATATATGAATGCCAACATGATAGGAATGTATGATGCCATATTAGCACTTAGCACCATATTCATATGTTAAAACCCCCTTCTACATGTTGACAGTAACCCCAAGCATGATTACACATAAAACCTACTTACTGTTATATGAGTAAACCCTTTGATGTATAAATAAACCCTTTTGTTATGATTAACACCCATACACACACATGCTAAACCTATGCTTTACATGTTATTTCTTCTATGTGACACAATGAACCCTTGCTAAATGTTATCCTTCTAACATGACCCCCTCATACTTGAACACATTGTACTGCTATGTACACATTGCCATATCCACATTCATGTATCACTCACTCCTTGTCTTTATGCACCTTGCTTGTAATAAAAATATATATGAATAGATATATAATGTGTGTTTGATAACTTGTGTAGCTTTGTGATTTTGTGTGAGTGTTAGTCTAGGCTTGGTTAGGCCTAATGAGACTTGTTAGTCTAGGTATAGACCTAGTACTGCCTAGTTAACCTAGTTTGACTAGTACGGTTGACCAGAGTTGACCAGGAGTTGACTTTGACCTAGAATGACCTAGAATCATGTAGAATGCATAGTAGAGCTTTATTTTACCATTTTGGACTTATTGTGACTTGTGCTGTTCTAAATAGGAGCCAGACATCTCTCCTCGTACAGTACATTTCCTTTGAACATTCAGATAGCAGGCGAGTACATTCTCTGATCATTTCATATCCTGCTTAGAATTATTTTCTTGCTTTAAATTACTTTACTTGATACTTTCACGTTGGTCACACGGATTGGTACTATATGGATCCTTTCTTGAGATATTATCCTTTAGGAGCATCGGATATTACATGTTCTGTACGTTTCACTTACATTGTGTATCACTATGCTTCTTAGTTCATTGATCACTTGTGACATGTACTCTCATAATCACAGAGTCTTCTTGAATCACCCACTTATGGGCATTCCCAGAATCACCCATTTATGGGCATCCATGTATCACCCTTCGGGGGCCATTGCATGGAATCCTAACATAACCTGGCTGGATCCTTATGTATTGATTGGGTGTACGGGGTAGTAGGATTAGACATGTGAATAATACCCAAGTAGTATCTCGTCAGAATCACTCCGTAGTGTCTCATCAGAATCTCCTATGCCATTTACATGTCTATATTGTACTCTGACTCACTAGCCACTGTTAGTTCTCTATGTATAGTAGATATTCCTATTACAGTTCTCTCTCTGTTTATATACTGTATTTCTTCAGTTCATGTATTTTACTTCACTGCATGATTATATTTTCTAACCTGCTATGATCTGTTGAGATGTATTGTGCTCCCTCCTGTCCTGACTGGACCTGTTGACAAATTTTACAGATAGCCTGGAGGTTGCCTAATAGCCTAGAGGAGACACAGTAGAGGTTGTATAGATAGCTAGTGTCATGACCCGAACCCACTATGAGGGTACGTGAACGTAACAACGCCCAGCCTACGCCGCAGTGTCGACGGTAGAACGTTGTCCTAGGTCAATCATCTAACAGTATAAAGGTACCGGTACAGTATATACGCTCCGAATGGAGGTGACATAGCAATATACAGTCTCAATCACATCTAAGGCAGAACGATAAGATAAAAGATAGATAGATAAATACTGGAATAAAAAGATCCACAGGATACAATCAGAGAGTCTAAGTGTCTACTGCCATACAAAACAGAACATCCAGCTCAATACAAGTCTCTAATACTGAATATAAAAGAATATATACAATCCAGATCTCAGAAGACAGAAATAGTAAAACCTAGACTAGGGAGCCTCAGTCGCTAAGCTAGTGGATCAGGCTGGAAATCTGGGTCACACGAGTCATCTACAGCTGTCCCATAGAAGGTGTCTACTCAGGCCTCATCCTCATCCTCTGTAATATTTTCAACAGATCCAGTCAGGACGAGAGCGAGCACAAAATATCTCACGCAGTTCATATCAAGTTAGGAAATATAAAGCATGCAATAGAGTAAGGTACATGAAACGCTGAAAGAAGAATGTACATAAAAAACAGTAGAGATTTGATAACTGGAAATATCTATATATGATAAGTAAGAACTGTAAGCTAACTGTGATTTAGAGTACAATATGGTTATATAAACGGTCTAGGAAAATGCAGTAGTAACTCTATTGTACGTGGGTATACAATAGACATATACAATAGTTATACAATATTGTACAATAGGATTTGAGTACATAACCAATTCTACTCCCCCTTCCCAATCAATACACAAGGATCCACTCGATCCAGTTACGTTATCTTATACAATAGTGTACAATGTTATACAATAGATGTACAATATTATACAATAGATGTACAATGTTATACAATAGTTATACAATGTTATACAATAGTGTACAATGGTCTATCCCTGGAACTCATGTGATAATGAGAGTACAATATGCACAATGAGTATACAAGGATATGGGTATTCAATAAATACAATATGTAAGTGAAACGCACATCACAATATGTATTTAGTGAATACAAGGGGATAACATCCCAAAAGAAGATCCATATAGTACCAATCCGTGATAACAATCGTGTCAGCATCAAGTACAGTAATCTAGAGCAAGAATGTAAATCCAGACAGGTATGAAATGGTCAGAGAATGTACTCGCCTGATAGCCTGAGTGTCTGAAGAGAATATACTGTCCGACGAATGGTGTCTGTCTTCTATAGAACAGTACAAGTCACAACAAGTCCAGAATAGTAATAAGATGCACTACGATGCATACTACATGAATCAAGGTCAATCTAGGCCAAAGTCAACTCTTGGTCAACTCTGGTCAACCCTAGAAGTCAAACTAGGTCAACCAAGTCAAACCTAAGTCAAACTAGTCTATACTAGGCTAACAAGGCTATTCTAAGTCTAACTAGACTACACAAGTCTAATCTAGGCTCTACACTGACACACAGACACTCAAATAGGCCATAGGCTAAACCATGTCTAAAACCAACCATAAATTACCTCTACACAAGATTATTCTATATCTAAAATAATACACAAGTTACATATAGGCTAACTATATGAATACCACACATACATTATCTATCCATATTAATATATGATATGATAACACACAAAGGCATATAGGTATCTATAGTATATCACACATATATTATAGGATACCTAGAATGGAATCTCACATACTCAAGCATAAAGAATGGGAATGAAATGTGTTTGTGTGTGTATGAAACATGAGAGTGTGTGAGTGTTCATGTGTGGGATAGAGTGTCAAGAGAGAATACATAGGTGTAAACATGAGTGTGTGTGTGGGTGAGTCTCACATAGTGTCAAGTGTGCATGAGTGTTGGAAAGACATGTGAGTGTGAGAGGATACAGTGTGACAGTGAAGAGTGTGAAGTAGAGGGTGTTCATGTGAGTGTGAAAACAGTAAGGAATCGGCTAACAGTGAGTGAGCTTGTGTGTGTGTGTGACATGTATGTGTGGGTGTAGGTGCTAGGCAAAATCAGTGAGGAACAATACAGTGAACTATATTAGGCAACATTGAAGAACCCATACTGAAATTCCAGCTCAACACAGGAACCTAAACCCAGATTTAAAATATTGAAGAACCATTAAAAACAGTTCATCAAACTCAGATTTAATATGTTGAATCAAAACAGTTCAAACAAATACCCAAATCTCAGTTTTACAGTCCCCTAAAACCCAATTTTCAGCCATACTTGGCATTCCAGATTTCGAACCCAGAAACAGTCCCAAATCATTCCAAATTCGACACATATTTAGATAACATATAGGTAAACACATTAGAGGTTCTAAACTATGCAATTAACAGTATTAGGTAGGTTAAAATGGCTGTCAAAACTCAATTATTAAATCTGGAACAACAGTAAAATGAAGACTATTATTGAGGTTTCAGAAAAAGGGGAAACTGAGAAATGATCAATAAAATTAAATTAAAACACCAATTTAAAGGTTGGTAATGAAAATATATATTGTGTACGTGTCATGTGATGAGTTTGTGTCCACCCAAGTGGACACAAACGTGTCCAATCCATTTAAAACCCAAAATCAGAAAACTGGACACAGTATGGGAACTAAGCCTCGTGCATGTGTTCACAGAGTTCGTACACTCGACACGACACGACACAAGCCACGTGGTTGTGTCCAAGTGTCGACCAAGTGTAGGGCTAGGGCTAGGACACCCTGTCACGTGTCCACGATACGCGTGCGTACGATACGACACGCGTATCAGTGCACGAAAGTGACAGCCGCCAGCACAGTATATTTTCAGTGCAGGGGCTCGTGCGTGTCCGACACGATACGTGGGGCTCTAAAACTTGGGGATCCCCGTGTCAGTGTCAGCCCTGTGTCACATGCCAAGTGTCACGTATCGAGGAGTCATGTCCAGAGAGCTGTGTCCCCCGAAATGCAGGGCATGCACAGTGCCTGTGCACGTGCACGCGCGACAGCGTGTTCGCGTGTCCGTGCAGACTCGACACGACACAAAAATGACACAAGGACTCAAGAAACATGTAAGCGACACCTAAACCTAATTTCCTGTTCAAATACTTTCCTAAAAATCATACGAAATACCCATTGGGGCATTTCATCAAACACATTCCATGTGACACTGATACGTGTCCAAATAGGACACAAAATGGACACGAATTCTAGGGTTTCCTATTCCTATAGTTAGGTTAGGCCTAGGGCTCCCTAGATATGTAATTAAATCAGAATTTTATGATGTAGATTGAAAGTTACCTCTATGTATCAAAATCCCCAAAAAGCTCTAAAGAGAGGTATTCCTCTTGATGGTCAAACTTCTCCAAATTGATTTGAATCTGAGAATAACATGTAACAACAGCAAGAACACTTAATTTAAAACCCATTGCAATTTGTTTGAGGGAAAATGGAGCTAAAATGGAATTTCTAAGGATTTTATAAGTTGAGAAATTACCTCTTTCTAAAGCTTGTTCTTCCTTAGAGGCTAGCCCTAATTTCTAAGAGAATATTTATAAGGGGGAATCCCTAGGATGGGTTAAGTGGCTGGATAATAATGTTAGGGTTAGGGTTAGGCACTAGTTAATGGGCTTTGGGCCTCTATGGCTAGTTATTGATTTAAGGCTTAATCACAAGTCATGGCTTATGACTTAAAAATCTAACTTAAGTCAAATAACCATACCATGGGTCAACTCTAGTATAACTAGGGTTGCATAACCTAACCAAGGCCAAACTCAACTAGGGTTAGCTCCTAGGTTAGTCTACCATGGTCATTGCTAGTCAAAGTCAACCTAGTCAACCCTCATTCAAACAATTCCAAAATAAAATTCTAAAAATTCCCATAAATTCAAATAAATCCTAAAATGACCAAAATACCCTCTAGGCTAAAATGTACTAATCAAACATCCTAATCACATGGCTAGGCTCTAGGTCAACAGTCTCCAAGGTTACACTAGTCAAACACCAAAATCATAAGTCATGATTTAAATAGTTTAAAAATGATTAAAAATTACCAAAAATTATATTATTAATTAAATATCATAATTAAATAAATTAAAATACAAAATTTCAAAATTACCCTTATTTTAGAAAACTGGGTGTTACAAGTCTACCTATCTTATAAAAATTTCGTCCTCGAAATTAAAATGGTAGTAGTCCTTCTAGGTCAAACACCCCACAATCAGAGTCTCAAACATACCGTCAGATAATCATATGCGTCTGTCCAAAACCATGATACTCAGAATCTTTGTCGTGCTAGTGAGCATGGCTACGATAATCACAGAGTCCTCGACTAAGGCACATACCTCTAGAACCATGGTATTTAAAATTTTTGCATTGCCGCATGCTTGGCAGCGAAAACCTTAAATTCCTACACCCGAAAAATACGTCCTAAATCTGACTATATGTCCTCATTATGCCAACTAATACGACTATCGAAGATTCTAGATTCCATAAATGGGTGACCTAGCCCATATGATTCATCTCAGAAGAAAATCAAACATAACACAAAAACAATAGAACAGAATTGATCAACCAACAAGGAACAGAGGGGATCGAAATTTCAAGGCAATTATAAGAGGCAATTTTGAAAATAGAATCAAAGGACGGAACCTGCAACTAGATCTCCAATGGCCTGAGCATCCTCGGCTGTCATGGCGAAAGCTCGCCCTGGCTGGCCTCCTCTGGCCTGCTGCTGATGTTGTTCGAACCTCTGTTGCTGAGTCTGCAATGGTGGTCCCCTCTGCTGCCCGGCCGGAGCCCTAGCTCCTGGTGCTATCTGAGCCAATGGTGTCGGGTTCTTGGGATACTCTCTACACTGATGCTCCGCTGAACCGCAAAGCAAACACATGTCCAGCCTCTTCCTACAGTCGTCCCACCAATGGCCTTGCTTCTTGCAGAAATTGTACACAGTATTCTGCTACTGCTTGGGTGCCTGCTAATACAGCACCTATCTCTATCCCTGATGCTGAATAGGCCTCTGCTGCTGCTGCTGGAAGTGGACCATCGGCTGCTAATACTGCTACTGAATCTGATGTTGAACGTGCGGCCTCTTGGCCTGGCCTCCGCTGCTGCTGCCCCCAACAGGGTCTTGCCCCCTCTTGAGCCTCAGCTCAAGATCGTCCTCAGCCAATAAGGCTCCCGTCAAAATCTCCTCAAAAGTGGCATCCATGTTGCCCTTGGTCAAGGACTTGACTTCCTTGACCAGACCCTTCCGGAACCTCTGGGCCTTCGTCGCCTCGCTCAAGCCCTCTACGAATCTGCTGAGGCGGCCAAACTCCCCAGCGTACTCCTCCACTGATAGGCTCCCATAAACTAAGCTCTCGAACTGCGACTCCAAGGCTCTAAGCGCTGAATCTGGAAAGAACTTCTTTTTGAAGAAGCCCTTGAACTCCTCCCAGGTCTGTCCGGCTACCCCCACCCTGGGGTCTGACTGATACCAGGTGCGAGCAAGATCTCGCATCCGGCTAGCTGCTTCCTCAATTTGGAGATCCGTCGGTATCTGGGCCAGGCGAAAGATCTCCTCTATGTGCTCGATCCACTCGTCAGCATAAAAGATCCCCTCCGTCCCCAGGAAGTCTCTGGGGCTCATCTTCTGGAACTGCTCTATCTCCGGTGTCTTCGGCTGCTGAACCACTGGTCGGGCTGCAATTGTCGTAAGGGCCAACTCCATGCCACTGTCCTGTCGGGCCTGCTGCTGGTCCATGAACTGCTGGATGTAGGCGAACATCTGTACCACATCCACGCATCCTGGAGGCGGCGGCTTCTGGAAAGGCACCTCTGGGATGACTGGGTCCTACCCCCGAACTGGTGGAGGCATACCCCCTGCTGCTGGTGGAGGAGCTCCTCCGAACGCAGCTGAAACGCCTACCCCAGCTGGTATGACTAGGGCTGCGGTACCAGGGGCTGGCTGCTGGATATGAGAGGTGGCAGACCTCTCATCGGCGTCCCCATAGCCCTGGCGATGTTATCTCGTCTCAACCATCCTGGAGACAGATCAAAGAAACAATTGCTGAGAATGAGTCGAATAGGAAGAGAGGACAGTTATATTCAAGAAAAAACAATATCAGCAAGAACTGAGATGGTATGAATTAGATAAGAGTTTTTCCTAATGTGATTGAGTACCTCCAAAAATATCCTAATCCTACTGCAGGCTATAGTGATACTCTAGTTCGAATACCACTACATAAACTCGACCTGCATGGGCCACCACTAAAAATGTGTCAAGCCCCGCACCCACTATAAGGGTACGAGAACGTAACAACGTCCAGCCTACGCCGCAGTGTCGGCGGTAGAACGCTGTCCTAGGTTAATCATCTAACAATATAAAGGTACATGTACAGTATATACACTCTGAATGGAGGTGATATAGCAATATACAGTCTCAATCACATCTAAGGCAGAACGATAAGATAAAAGATAGATAGATAAAACTGGAATAAAAAGATCCACAGGATACAATCAGAGAGTCTAAGTGTCTACTGCCATACAAAACAGAACATCCAGCTCAATACAAGTCTCTAATACTGAATATGAAAGAATATATACAATCCAGATCTCAGAAGACAGAAATAGTAAAACCTAGACTAGAGAGCCTCAGTCTCTAAGCTAGTGGATCAGGCTGGAAATCTGGGTCACACGAGTCATCTACAGTTGTCCCATAGAAGGTGTCTACGCAGACCTTATCCTCATTCTCTGTAATATTTTCAACAGGTCCAGTCAGGACGGGAGCGAGCACAAAACATCTCACGCAGTTCATATCAAGTTAGGAAATATAAAGCATGCAATAGAGTAAGGTACATGAAACACTGAAAGAAGAATGTATATGAAAAACAGTAGAGATTTGATAACTGGAAATATCTATATATGATAAGTAAGAACTGTAAGCCAACTGTGATTTAGAGTACAATATGGTTATGTAAACGGTCTAGGAAAATGTAATGGTAACTCCATTGTACGTGGGTGTACAATAGACATATACAATAGTTATACAATATTGTACAATAGGATTTGAGTACATAACCAATTCTACTCCCCCTCCCCAATCAATACACAAGGATCCACTCCAGTTACGTTATCTTATACAATAGTGTACAATGTTATACAATAGATGTACAATATTATACAATAGATGTATAATGTTATACAATAGTTGTACAATGTTATACAACAGTGTACAATGGTCTATCCCTGGAACTCATGTGATAATGAGAGTACAATATACACAATGAGTATACAAGGATATGAGTATTCAATAAATACAATATGTAAGTGAAACGCACATCACAATATGTATTTAGTGAATACAAGGGGATAACATCCCAAAAAAAAATCCATATAGTACCAATCCATGATAACAATCATGTCAGCATCAAGTACAGTAATCTAGAGCAAGAATATAAATCCAGACAGGTATAAAATGGTCAGAGAATGTACTCGCCTGATAGCCTGAGTGTCTGAAGAGAATATACTGTCCGAGGAGTGGTGTCTGTCTCCTATAGAACAGTACAAGTCACAACAAGTCCAGAATAGTAATAAGATGCACTACAATGCATACTACATGAATCTAGGTCAATCTAGGATAAAGTCAACTCTTGGTCAACTCTGGTCAACCCTAGAAGTCAAACTAGGTCAACCAAGTCAAACCTAAGTCAACTAGTCCATACTAGGCTAACAAGGCTATTCTAAGTCTAACTAGACTACACAAGTCTAATCTAGGCTCTACACTGACACACAAACACTCACATAGGCGATAGGCTAAACCATGTCTAAAACCAACCATAAATCACCTCTACACAAGATTATTCTATATCTAAAATAATACACAAATTACATATAGGCTAACTATATGAATACCACACATACATTATCTATCCATATTAATATATGATATGATAACACACAAAGGCATATAGGTATCTATAATATATCACACATATATTATAGGATACCTAGAATGGAATCTCACATACTCAAGCATAAAGAATGGGAATGAAATATGTTTGTGTGTGTGTGAAACATGAGAGTGTGTGAGTGTTCATGTGTGGGATAGAGTGTCAAGAGAGAATTTATAGGTGTGGGTGTCATGAACATGAGTGTGTGTGTGGGTGAGTCTCGCATAGTGTCAAGTGTGCATGAGTGTTGGAAAGACATGTGAGTGAGAGAGGATACAGTGTGACAGTAAAGAGTG
Source organism: Iris pallida (assembly GCA_029216955.1). Taxonomy (NCBI): domain Eukaryota; kingdom Viridiplantae; phylum Streptophyta; class Magnoliopsida; order Asparagales; family Iridaceae; genus Iris; species Iris pallida. The sequence goes on from JANAVB010009599.1 coordinate 5,968,333, forward strand.
TGAAGTAGAGGGTGTTCATGTGAGTGTGAAAACAGTGAGGCATAGGCTAACAGTGAGTGAGCTTGTGTGTGTGTGTGACATGTATGTGTGGGTGTAGGTGCTAGGCAAAATCAGTAAGGAATAATACAGTGAACTATATTAGGCAACAATGAAGAACCCATACTGAAATTCCAGCTCAACACAGGAACCTAAACCCAGATTTAAAATATTGAAGAACCATTAAAAGCAGTTCATCAAAAATCAGATTTAATATGTTGAATCAAAATAGTTCAAACAAATATCCAAATCTCAGTTTTACAGTCCCCTAAAACCTAGTTTTCAGCCATACTTGGCATTCCAGATTTCGAACCCAGAAACAGTCCCAAATTATTCCAAATTTGCCACATACTTAGATAACATATAGGTGAACACATTAGAGGTTCTAAACCATACAATTCACAGTATTAGGTAGGTTAAAATGACTGTCAAAACTCAATTATGAAATCTGGAACAACAGTAAAATGAAGACTATTATTGAGGTTTCAGAAAAAGGGGAAAGTGAGAAACGATCAATAAAATTAAATTGAAACACCAATTTAAAGGTTGGTAATGATAATATACATTGTGTACGTGTCATGTGATGAGTTTGTGTCCACCCAAGTGGACACAAACGTGTCTAATCCATTTAAAACCCAAAATCAAAAAACTGGACACAGTGTGGGAACTAAGCCTCGTGCACGTGTTCACAGAGTTCGTGCACTCGACACGACACAAGCCACGTGGTTGTGTCCAAGTGTTGACCAAGTGTAGGGCTAGGGCTAGGACACCCTGCCACGTGTCCACGATACGCGTGCATGTTATACGACACACGTATTAGTACACGAAAGTGACAGCCGCCAGCACAGTACATTTTCCGTACAAGGGCTCGTGCGTGTCCGACACGACACGTGGGGCTCTGAAACTTGGGGAGCCCCGTGTCAGTGTCAGCCCCGTGTCACATGCCAAGTTTCATGTGTCAAGGAGTCATGTCCAGAGAGCTGTGTCCCCCGAAATATAGGGCATGCACAGTGCCTGTGCACGCGCGCGCGCGACAGCGTGTTCGCGTGTCCGTGCAGACTCGACAGGACACAAAAATGACACAAGGACTCAAGAAACATGTAAGCGACACCTAAACCTAATTTTCTGTTCAAATACTTTCCTAAAAATCATACGAAATGCCCATTGGGGCATTTCATCAAACACATTTCATGTGACACTGATACGTGTCCAAATAGGACACAAAATGGACACAAATTCTAGGGTTTCCTATTCCTACAGTTAGGTTAGGCCTAGGGCTCCCTAGATATGCAATAAAATCAGAATTTCATGGTGTAGATTGAAAGTTACCTCTATGTATCAAAATCCCCAAAAAGCACTAAAAAGAGGTGTTCCTCTTGATGGTCAAACTTCTCCAAATTAATTTGAATCTGAGAATAACATGTAACAACAGCAAGAACACTTCATTTAAAACCCATTACAATTTGTTTGAGGGAAAATAGAGCTAAAATAGAATTTTTAGGGATTTTAGAAGTTGAGAAATTACCTCTTTCTAAAGCTTGTTCTTCCTTAGAGGCTAGCCCTAATTTCTAAGATAATATTTATAAGGGGGAATCCCTAGGATGGGTTAAGTGGATGGACAATAATGTTAGGGTTAGGGTTAGGCACTAGTTAATGGGCTTTGGGCTTCTATGGCTAGTTATTGATTTAAGGCTTAATCACAAGTCATGGCTTATGACTTAAAAGTCTAACTTAAGTCAAATAACCATACCATGGGTCAACTCTAGTCTAACTAGGGTTGTATAACCTAACCAAGTCCAAACTCAACTAGGGTTAGCTCTAGGTTAGTCTACCATGGTCATTGCTAGTCAAAGTCAACCTAGTCAACCCTCATTCAAACAATTCCAAAATAAAATTCTAAAAATTCCCATAAATTCAAATAAATCTTAAAATGACCAAAAATACCCTCTAGGCTAAAATGTACTAATCAAACATCCTAATCACATGGCTAGGCTCTAGGTCAACAGTCTCCAAGGTTACACTAGTCAAACACCAAAATCATAAGTCATGATTTAAATAGTTTAAAAATGATTAAAAATTACCAAAAATCATATTATTAATTAAATATCATAATTAAATAAATTAAAATACAAAATTTCAAAATTACCCTTATTTTAGAAAACTGGGTGTTACAGCTAGGGTTTTGCTTATAACTTATTTTCAGTTACCTTGAGTTATATTTATGGATTACTGTATTTGAGCTTTGAGATATATTTTTGGGTTGTGTATCTTAGATACTTAGACTTCTATCTGCTGTATCCCTTTTGGATTTCATGTTTTACCTATCTTCCATTGTGCTCTACCTTAGATGTGATTGAGTTTACATTCTGCTATGTCACCCCCATTCAGAGAGTATAAACTGCTTAGTCTTATACTGTTAGATGCATGAGACCTAGGACAGCGTTCTACCGCCGACACTGCGGCGTAGGCTGGACGTACCCACGTCTCGTGCCCTAACTCTAGGGTGCGGGTCGTGACACGTTTTTAGTGGTGGCCCATGTAGGTCGAGTTTATGTAGTGGTATTCGAACTAGAGTACCACTACAGCCTGCAGTAGGATTAGGATATATTTTGAAGGTACTCAATCACAGTTAGGATCCCTTGAGAGATTCCTGGGACGACCCTTGAGAATCTTATTTTAACTTCGATTTGAAAACTCTTCTTCCCTTGATTTGATTTATCTTTATTTTCTATTGTTGAATTTGAGTTTGTATTTATATGATTTGATGAATTTTTGTTCATTTTTGAATCTTGATGTTCGTTGATAAATTTGATTTTTGGGTATCAATTGTTGATTTAATTTATTTTTTTTCAAGATGAAATTATATGGGCTAGGTCATCTAAGTTATGGAATCTAGTCTTCTACAGTCACATTAGCCAGCATGGTGAGGACATATAGTCTGGCTTTGGATATATTTCTCGGGTGTGGGAATTTAAGGTTTTTGCAGCCAAGCTAGCGGCATCGCAAAAATGTTAAATACCACAATTCTAGAGGTATGTGCCTAAGTCGAGAACTCTGTGATTATCGTAGCCTTGCTTACTAGTATGAGAGGATTTAGAGTACCATGATTTTGGATAGACGCATATAATTATCAGATTGTACCTTAAATATTTTTGAACATATTTTCTCTACTTTTGTTTCAGTCCTTCAAAAAAAAAGAATTGTTATTTGTTTGTTTTGTTTTGTTTCTCATAATTTAACTTAGGAGTAGCTTTACCTGTTTTTATAAACCTTTGTGTAACTTCTTGCTATGAATTTCTTCTTAATATAATGAATCGATGATTTTGCTAGACCTTACCTTGGATTTGATATCTTAGCTCTGGGTTTCAAAATGGTTCCTTCTTTTAAACGGATAAGTAAAACATATTTTATTATTATTTCCTTCTTGCTATTATTCTTGTATTAATTAATAATAATAATAATAAAATTGTCTTGATTACACCAGTCACCTACCTTGCAATCTTGGTAAGAATCTAAATGTTGATCTTGATATGAAATTTGATTTTTTATATTAGGACATGAGAATATATATATATAGTGGACACAGACACTGCCTGATACGTATGCATGCTATACTTGATTTCCCACCTATCTAAATACATATTAATATGTTGTTGATGTTTAAATTCTCAAAACCCTAATATTTCTGGTTCTCTGCTTTCCCAGTTTAAATTCGTAAATTAATTATAAATTTTATGTTATTAGTTATGTTTACATCACTGCACATGTATGTTATACATAGGGTTTCAATTCAAAAAAATTGGTTGAGTTTTGTGTTTGAAATTGTCAAATCTAAGACTGTGTGCATATTAACCCTTAATACTGGATTTTAAATGTTAGTTCAATTTGTTGTTTTAAATGCAATATTTTGAGCTATATACATTGTGGAATGTAGGGATATAAATTTAGGTTTCATATTCTTACATGTTAGGTTGTGATAAACATTGGGTTGGTTGATGTTCGAAGATCTCCAATTCCTAAAACTGAATACATGTTATCATTTTTACATTAATTTCAATATTTAGTTCAATTTCAGATTTAACATGTAATATTGAACTGTATGCGTAGATAAATGTATTGATAGTATGTTAGGGTTTTATTTCTATCATGTTAGGATGTATTGGGAGCATTGAGATTGGTTGTGACGTTTCAAACCCCTAAAATCTGAAACTACATTATGTTAATATTGCACTGGTTTAAATGTTAGCTTATTTTCAGATTTTGTATGTAAATGCTGAACTAAAACTGAATTTAACCTTTCAATACTAAGCTATAACCCTGTACAAGGACACCCACACCCTAACTTAGTATACACTGCCATGTAAACATATCCCTTCCTTTCTATGTTATTTTCATATATCTATATAGATATATATAGAGTTTATGCATACATGTTATAATGTATATAGATATATAACTAAATCTCTAACTCTTTATATATATAGATATGGTTAGCCATGCATGTTATGAGCAAATGAGTTTTGTATTGTAGATTGTTTAACCAATATGCCATGGTTAGTGTAACTTGATAGTTATTGTTTGAAACCCAAATCCTCCTATGCACTTTCATGTATATTTCACATACACACACGCCTATTATCTAACCATATAAACATGTCCACATACACCCATACACACACGAACTACATAACTTGTACATAATGCTAGCTTTTCCCTCTCTAACGCTATATATATAAATATATTGTGATTGGATTTCCATGCAATTGGCTTTCATTCTTTAACTTTTGATTTTGATTTTCTTAAATAGTACCCCTTATTAGATAAATGGTAGTTAACTTTATTTTATTTTGATAAGTACCAGTTTTTATATAGGATGGTAGACTGCCTTACAGTCTTGATGATTGTTATTTCTGTATCTTTTCTAGTTTAGCACCCTAGATTGCTTGAGTGTTTTGATACCCTATAACCGTTTTGGTTTAGCATGACTAGTATACCTAGATGAGACTTTCACTACCACCGTATGCCATGACCCTGTATGTCATCCTTTTAAATCGTATGATTGTTTAAGTTCTGAGACTTTGATTGTGGGGGGTTTGACATAGAAGGAGTATGAATATTTTAATTTTGAGGACAAAATTTTTCTAAGGTGGGTAGACTTGTAACACCCAGTTTTCTAAAATGAGGGTAATTTTGAAATTTTGTAATTTTAATCATTTATTGATTTGAAATTTAAATCATGATATGATTTTTGGTAATTTTTAAATCATTTTAAAACTATTTAAAATCATGACTTGTGATTTTGATGTTTTGCTAGTGAAACCCTAGAGACTGTTTGACCTAGAGCCTAACCATGTGATTAGGATATTTTAATGTCATTTCTGGCCTAAGGATATTTTGTATTTGACCTCTTTGAATTATTTTGATATTTATTGCGTTGGTGATTGTTGATTTTGACCTTTGATAGGTGTGATTTTGTGATGGTTTTGTGTCCCTATCGGACACGTATCAGTTTTTATTTACAAATGTTTGATGTGCCTCAAAGAGATTTTTTTATTGCTGATTTTTTTTGAAAAGTATTTGAATGAGATTGTTTTCTGAATGTGTTTCCTGTGGTTGCTTTGTTTTAATTTCGAGTACGAATTTTTTTAATGTGGATAGATTTGTCACCCCCAGTTTTCAGAAATAGTGGTATTTTTGTCATTTTACATTTTTGAATATTTTTAAAATTTATTTTATTATTTATGATATTATTTTGGGTTGAAATTTATTTTATTATTTATGATATTATTTTGGGGTTATTTGAGTCGGGTTCGAATTTCAACTCAATCCGACTTGAAACGGGGACCCGGGGGGGTAGTTTGACTCTAGTGGGACCCACACACTAGTTAGGTATGGCCCACATGATATTATTTTTAGTCCACATGATATTAATTTTATTTAGTAGTTAGACTAATTATTTATGGATATGTTTAGTTTAATTAGAGACTTAAAACTAGACTAAATTGACCTCAACCTTTAACCCATTCCTAATTTAAATCAAATAGATTAGTGGAGGGCATTTTGGACATTCAAATAGGGGACACCTCACCATTTTGGGCAGCCACCTATGGGGGGATAAGGAGTGAGTCACTCCTTCATTCATTTGTTTTCATCCACTTTCTCTCTCTTGTTCTTCCCCAAATTAATTTAGAGATGAACCTCTATTGGTTTCATCTCCAAATCAACCCCTTCATCCACCAAATCTTCTTTATCTCTCCTCTACTCCATGGTTAGAGGGTGCTAGCCAAGTTTGGGAGGATTCGGAGCTCGTTCGTGTCCTTTTAGAATCTCTACGTGTCAGTATCGTGTCAAAAGGATTTTCCTTTGAATCTCTCTTCCGGAAGGTATAATCTCTCCTCTAATGCATCCCTACAGGCATATAGGAATATTTTGAACCCATCGGAATGACTCCCATGGTTGTATCTTCATTTGTGTCCATTTCGTGTCCATTTGGAGGTCATAGGAGTGTCCTTTGTGTTGTGGTTGTGTCCATGTGGGAAAACCCCAAATTTGGACACACTATGTGTTGTTGTTATGTATGAATGAATTATTACATGTTTAATCTCATATTTTTGTACTGGAGATGTGTTCTATAGTGTCTCATATATATATTAGTGTAGAGAGTGAGTTCTTGATATATTATGTTATATACTTGTGTTTCTTTTGTCTCAAACTACCTAAATTCGTCATAATATTTATCCACGTTTTTAGTAGCAATAGCAACTTAGAAATGTCATAACTTTTAGCTTAAAACTCCGATTTATCTCCCATTTTTTTTAAAGAACCGTATCGAAGTTAGCTTTCCAAATATATATATTTTAATAAGCCAAATTCGTTCTGAAACTTTCTGTAAAATTATTTGAGTGTCAGCTGTACGAAAGACGAACGCGTTTCGGTGTTTTTACGATTCTGGGAGCTTTCGGACACGAAAATACGATCCGTTTAAAGTTTCGGAAAGCTAACACAAAGATCTATAACATACTTTAATCCTAGAATTTAATGAATGCTTAAGTTGTATAGTATTGATTTTAAGTAGAAGATTACTATACGACATATACATTTTGTATATCCTTGTATGTACAAATATGTATGTATGCATGTGTATATATATATGTATGTGTGTTAAGAGAATGTAATATAATATAGAGTATGCATAAATGATATCATGTATGAAAGTATATTATATATTCAAATATGTATGTATAGGTGCATGAATGAATGAATGAATGAATGAATGAATGAATGCAATGCATAAATGAATGGATGAAATGCAAGCATGTGGGTAATGCAAGGTATTGAAACATGTTTGCAAGTATCCATATGTAAGTAAGTAACGTAATCAAGTATGAATGTATGCTATATATGAATGCCAACATGATAGGAATGTATGATGCCATATTAGCACTTAGCACCATGTTCATATGTTAAAACCCCCTTCTACATGTTGGCAGTAACCCCAAGCATGAATACACATAAAGCCTACTTACTGTTATGAGTGAATCCTTTGATGTATAAATAAACCCTTTTGTTATGATTAACACCCACACACACACATGCTAAAACTATGCTTTACATATTATTTCTTCTATGTGACACAATGAACCCTTGCTAAATGTTATCCTTCTAACATAACCCCCTCATACTTGAACACATTGTACTGCTATGTACACATTGCCATATCCACATTCATGTATCACTCACTCCTTGTCTTTATACACCTTGCTTGTAATAAAAATATATATGAATAGATATATAATGTGTGTTTGATAACTTGTGTAGCTTTGTGATTTTGTGTGAGTGTTAGTCTAGGCTTGGTTAGGCCTAATGAGACTTGTTAGTCTAGGTTTAGACCTAGTACTGCCTAGTTAACCTAGTTTGACTAGTACGGTTGACTAGAGTTGACCAGGAGTTGACTTTGACCTAGAATGACCTTGAATCATGTAGAATACATAGTAGAGCTTTATTTTACCATTTTGGACTTGTTGTGACTTGTGCTATTCTAAATAGGAGCCAGACACCTCTCCTCGGACAGTACATTTCCTTTGGACATTCAGATAGCAGACGAGTACATTCTTTGATCATTTCATATCATGCTTAGAATTATTTTCCTGCTTTAAATTACTTTACTTGATACTGTCACGTTGGTCACACGGATTGGTACTATATGGATCCTTTCTTGAGATGTTATTCTTTAGGAGCATTGAATATTACATGTTCTGTGCGTTTCACTTACATTGTGTATCACTATGCTTCTTGGTTCATTGATCACTTGTGACATGTACTCTCATGATCATAGAGTCTCTTTGAATCACCCACTTATGGGCATTCCCAGAATCACCCATTTATGGGCATCCATGTATCACCCTTCGGGGGCCATTGCATGGAATCATAATATAACCTGGCTGGATACTTGTGTATTGATTGGGGGTACGGGGGAGTAGAAGTAGACATGTGAATAATACCCAAGTAGTATCTCATCAGAATCACTCTGTAGTGTCTCATCAGAATCTTCTATGCCATTTACATGTCTATATTGTACTCTGACTCACTAGCCACTGTTAGTTCTCTATGTATAGTAGATATTTCTATTACAGTTCTCTCTCTGTTTATATACTATATTTCTTCAGTTCATATATTTTACTTTACTGCATGATTATATTTTCTAACCTGCTATGATCTGTTGAGATGTATTGTGCTCGCTCCTGTCCTAACTGGACCTGTTGACAAATTTTACAGATAGCCTGGAGGTTGCCTGATAGCCTAGAGGAGACACAGTAGAGATTGTATAGATAGCTAGGGTTTTGCTTATAGCTTATTTTAAGTTGTCTTGAGTTGTATTTATGGATTACTGTATTTGAGCTATAAGATGTATTTCTGGGTTGTGTATCTTAGACACTTAGACTTCTATCTGCTATATCTCTTTTGGATTTTATATTTTATCTATCTTCCATTATGCTCTACCTTAGATGTGATTGAGTTTACATTCTGCTATGTCACCCCCATTCGGGAAGTATAAACTGCTTAGCCTTATACTGTTAGATGCATGAGACCTAGGACAGCGTTCTACCGCCGACACTGCGGCGTAGGCTGGACGTACCCGCGTCTCGTGCCCTAACTCTAGGGTGCGGGTCGTGATACTGCCGTCAATAGAGTGCATGTCATTGACTTTGTCACGATTATATCACGAGTTGTGTGTGAGTTGTGAGTATCTTGTAGTGGTCCTTTGCGTATTGGCTGATCACCCGTGCTCATGCGTAGGAATAACTATCAATAGATGCATGTTAGAAGACTTGACAGTTATCTATTATAAAACAGTGTTGTGGAAGTGACATGTGTTGGTGTGTCGTGATTACGATGCATGTACAGTATCATTGGGGGGAGGGGACAGCTATTAGCGTAGGGACTATATTTATTTTTATACACATTTTGGGCCGATAGTGACTCGGATGAGCGCTACTTACTGCCCCGGGCCGATAGTGTCTCGTATGAGCGCTACTTGACGGCCATTCTCTATTTACTCTGCTGATCCTACAGCCCCTGCGTAGAACGTAGTCCTCAAAGTGCATATCACATAGATGGTTAGGGACTCAGTTTTGTTATAGTTTATAGTATTTTACTTATGCAGTTATAATGGCATGTTCTTCCTGTGTCTTGCTATATCCCTCTGAGGACCTGGTGATCTCTCCAGGTGTGTGTTTCATGATTTCTTGCAGGTGCTCTAGCTAAGGCCATGTCTTCCATTCTCCGTGATGATTGCCCTTGGACTTGTCACTTGCTCTCGCTCGACCAATTCTTTCTTTGTATATTTTTCCATATTTAATTTAGTTGGTAGTGGATTTGTCTCCGCCCAACTATTGTGTACATGACAAACTCAAAGTTGCTTTTATATCATTATTTATCTTCGTGGATGAGGTTTAGTGTCTTGGCTTTCTATATTTTACAGCTTATATATACATACGAGCCTTTCATTTACTCGTATGTATACAGCTGGCATGATTCGTATCTAGTCACAAGTATTTTGGGACTGGGGCGTTACACCAGGATAGATCGCATGTTAGATTTTCTCACTCTCTCTCTTTTTATTTCAGTAATATAGCTTCTTGTGTTTAGTTTTATTTTATTTCCCTATTCACCCCCCTCTAGGGTTCTATAATTGGTATCAAAGCTTTGTTCTTTTGATTTAGATTTACACCCTTAGAGTGATCCATGGCCACTAACCCTAGTATCAACACATTCCACAATGAGGGACACTCCACAAATAGACTTCTTCTATTTGATGGAACCAACTATAACTATTGGAAGATTAGGATGAGCATTTATTTGAAGTCCATAGATTTCGATTTATGGGATTGTGTGATAAATGGTCTCCCTACTCCTTCCGGAGTTATTGAGGATGTTGTATCTGACACCCTTAGGGACAAACTCACTGAGAATGTCAAGAAGCTTGCTAGTCGAGATGCTAAGGCTATGAACGCTCTTTACTATGCTCTCGATAGCAATGAATTCAATAGGATCTCTACTTGCAAGACTTCAATGAGATTTAGAAGTTACTAGAAGTCACACACGAGGGAACATCACAAGTAAAAGAATCAAAGATTAGTAGACTCACACAAGAATATAAATCTTTTAAGATGAAACAAGATGAGTCTATTACTTGCATGTTTACTCGTTTCGGTGATTTCATTAACCCTCTTTCTTCTCTTGGTAACGAATATCCCGCTCATGAAAAGATCAGGAAAATTCTCAAAGGATTGACTAAAGGATGGAGTCCTAAAGCTATCGCCATCATTGAAGGGAACGACTTGACAACCATGAACCTTGAGACCCTCATGGGGAAGCTTATCACTCATGAACTTGACATGAAAGATCGAGAGGAATCATCCATACAAGAGAATGAGAAGGAGAAGGCCAAAGAAAAGGAGAAGTCTCTGCCTCTCAAAGCTACAAAATCCTACTCAAAGGATAGCTCCGACGACAACGAGTCAGATGATGATGAAGAAATAGCTTTCACAGCTAAGCATTTTCGAAAGTTCCTCAAGTTCAACAAAGCCAACCGCTTTAGACGAGGCAACGATAAAGATTCGGCGCGCTACCAATGCAGGGGAATCGGTCACATCAAGAGAGATTGCCCTATGACACGAAAGGACTCAAGTAAGTACGAGAAGCCTAACAAATGAAGCTCTTCCTACAGAAAATACACCAACACCAGCATCTGGTGTGAGAGTGATGCTAACGACTCAGACAACGACAAAGACTGTAAACACAATGCAAACATTTGTCTCATGGCAACCGATGAGGTACTCGATGATCTCTTTTTGAATACTCACACTTATGATGACTTGGAAAATGCTATTCTGAACTACACGAGGAACACAAAGGTGTTAGAAATAAGTACAAGAAATCTCTAAAAGAGGTGGATGTACTTCAACTTGAAGTAGAAAGACTCTCTAACATCATTATTGATGTACAAGGAAAATCTTCTACCTCCGACACGGATGAGATAGAGTCTTTGCGACTCAAGTTACAAGAATCTCAAGTTATCATTGAGAAAACGGATGATGAGATTCAATCACTCAGAAGGGCTTATGATTTTGTTATGCATAAAGTTCAAACTGCAAATAGAAGAGAATATGATACTTCTACTAAGTATAATGATCTTCTTGTGCAGAGTAAGAAACTAGGTGATAAGAACACTACTCGTACACATGCTCCAAGACACGCCTACACTCATCACAATACTAGTCACAATTCTTACATGAACAAGAACACAACACACAAGTCCTATCCTAACACAAAGAAAGGACCCTTTGTTAAGAAGAACACCTTACATCATGCCCTCTATTATCATCATCATTACACTCATGATAGAACTACTTGCATTAAAGCTTCGCATGTGCATAACACTCACACATTCTCTTCTAAATCTTCTATGATGTGCAACTATTGTGGCTTACTTGGACATACTTCTAATTATTGTCTAACAAGGAAACAAGTTGATATGAAAGTTTATAAATGGGTTCCTAAGACTAACAATCAAGGACCCAAACAATCATGGGTACCAAAATGTTCATCTTCAACTAATGTTGTAGGTGAAGAATCCTTCTCATGCTAGAAGCAAGTGGATCCTCGATAGCGGTTGTTCACGGTACTTGACCGGTGATGCTTCACTTTTTACAATGCTATCGATGAAGAAAGAAGGACATGTATCCTTTGGTAACAATCTAAAAGGCCACTTCATAGGAAACGGTAATATCGATTCCCCTCCTTATCTTTGTATTAAGAATGTTTGTCTTGTTACAAATCTCAAACACAATCTTCTCAGTATCAGTCATCTTACGGATAATGGTTATGATATTATGTTTGTTAAACTCAAATGCTTTATTACCAATAGCTCTAGTAGATCTACAGTATATGATGGCATTAGAGAAAACAATATCTATGTTCTCTATCTTGTTGAAGGTACTAACAATGACAGGTGCTTAGTTGCAAAGAACGATGAAAGTTGGCTTTGGCACATGAGGCTCAGACACGCCAACATGGATACCATTTCCCGTCTTACAACCAAGAAGCTTGTACGAGGACTTCCAAGTATCTCCTTCAAAAAGGATATGGTGTGTGAAGAATGTAAGAAAAGTAAGTTGACCAAGTCATCCTTCAAATCCATCAACTCTGTGAGTACCACTAGACCACTTCAACTTATTCATATGGATTTATTTGGTCCTAGTAGAGTAGCTAGTCTTGGAGGCAAACTTTATGCTTTTGTTTTGGTTGATGATTTTTCGAGATTTACTTGGATCATTTTTCTTGCTAGTAAAAGTGATATTTTTCGTGAATTTGTTGCATTTTGTAAACGTGTTCAAAATGATAAAGGCATTTCTATTAACAAGATTAGAAGTGATTATGGAGGAGAATCTGACAATGCCGATTTTAAAAGATTTTGTGAAAAGAATGGTTTTGGTCATGATTTTGCTTGGCCACAAACTCCTCAACAAAATGGTGTTGTGGAGGGAAAGAATAGAACCCTTGGCGATATGGCCCGGGTTATGTTAAACCAATATAAGCTCCCCCAATACTTTTGGGCGGAAGCCGTAAACACGGCATGTCATGTTATAAATAGGGTCTTGATTAGATCTATATATAAAAAGACTCCTTATGCGCTTTGGTTTGACAACATTCCCTCTATTGAGTATTTTAAAGTTTTTGGATGCAAATGTTTTATTTTGAATAACAAGGACAACCTAGGCAAGTTTGAAGAAAAAGTGTATGAAGGTATTTTTCTTGGCTACTCAATACATAGTAATAGTTTCCATGTCTTTAATAAAAGAAGTCTCGTTGTCGAAGAGTCAATTAATGTCTCTTTTGATGAACTTAACTCTTCTACATCCTCCTCATCCGATGATACTGAGGACATCTCTTTTGGTTTGGAGAACTCTTCTATTGGAGATCCTCGTCCTTCATCTAACAATGAAATTCTGACCCCTTCAACAGAAGATTCTCCACCACTCGAGCCTCCTCAAGAGGATCTCCCAAAGGAATGGAGATTTGTCCCTAATCATCGTAAGGAACTTATCATTGGTGATCCTTCATCCCGTGTAAGTACTAGAACCTCCACTCATGATCTTTGTGCAAACGTGGCTTTTATTTCTCAAATAGAGCCTGAAAATATTAATGATGCTTTTCATGATGAATTTTGGATGCTAGCGATGTAAGAAGAGCTAAATCAATTAGAGCGAAATAAGGTTTGGGAACTTGTCCCTAAACCTAACAACCACCCCATTATTGGAACTAAATGGGTGTTTCACAATAAACTTAATGAAGATGGCATAGTGACTCGTAACAAAGCCCGATTGGTTGCTCAAGGCTATAACCAAGAGGAAGGCATTGACTACGATGAAACCTATGCTCCGGTTGCTCGTCTTGAATCCATTCGCATGCTATGTGCTTTTGCTTGCTTTAATGATTTTAAACTATTTCAAATGGATGTCAAATGTGTGTTTCTAAATGGTATTATTAAAGAGGAATTTAATGTTAAGCAACCTCCAGGCTTTGAAGATTTTCAATTTTCTCATCACGTCTTCAAACTACACAAAGCCCTTTATGGCTTCAAACAAGCTCCTCGTGCTGGTATGAGCTCCTTAGTTCCTTCCTCATTTCTCACAATTTTTCTAAGGGCAAAGTCGACACCACACTTTTCATCAAATCCCTTAATGGTACTCTTTTATTAGTACAAATTTATGTCGACGACATTATCTTTGGTTCTACTAACAGTGCACTTTGTGTAGAATTTGCTAAAGTAATGCAGGATGAATTTGAAATGAGAATGATGGGCGAACTATTATTCTTTTTGGGCTTACAAATCAAACAAGGACCCAAAGGAACTTTCATCAATCCAGCCAAATATACAAAGGATCTCCTCAAATGCTTCAAATTTGACTCATCCAAATCAATGAGAACTCCTATGGCAACAATGACAAAACTTGATAATAATGAAGATGGTACTTCGGTCGACATTCGTAAGTATCGAGGTATGATCGGTAGCTTACTCTATCTAACTACTAGTCGACCTGATATCATGTTTAGTGTATGTCTTTGTGCACGATACCAAGCAAATCCAAAGGAATCGCACTAATGTGATGTAAAGTGTATTTTTCGATATCTCAAAGGCACCATTAATATGGGACTTTGGTATCCGAAATCTTCATCCTTTGAGCTTTATGGCTTCTCGGATGTAGATTTTGTCGGATGTAAAAATGACCGAAAAAGCACTAGCGGTACATGTCAATTCTTTGGAAAATCCTTGGTATCGTGGTTTAGTAAGAAACAAAATCCTGTTGCTCTTTCAACCACTGAGGCCGAGTATGTAGCGGCCGGATACTGTTGTGCACAAATTCTTTGGATGTCACAAACACTTGTAGACTATGGCATTTTTTCGACTTGCACTTCTATTAAATGTGATAATACTAGCTCGATAAATCTCACAAAAAACTCGATTTGTCACTCTCGTAAGAAGCACATTGATATTAGACACCATTTTCTTCGTAACCATCAACAAAAAGGGATATCCGTCTTGATTTCATTCACAATACTTATCAATTGGCCGACATTTTTACCAAACCACTGCCGGAGGATCGTTTCGTATTTCTCTGCCAAGAATTAGGCATCATTCTTTTTGGCACTTAGCTCCCCTCCAACGGTTCACCGACCGTATACGGCGGCGTACCGACGACAGCCCCCATTTACTCCGATCATCAATTAACTTATATTTTCAAAAATTTCCAACCCTTTCTAATTCCCCTTCTTTTTTTTTATAAAATCAACCTTCTTCTTCTTCTTCTTCCTCCTCTTCATTCTTCATCACTTCTCCATCATACTTCTCCATCAACCCCATGGCCACTCACAAACGTCCTCGCTTCTCCTCCACCGTTGCGAACCCGTTCACCCCCGTGCCTCTTCCTAATGACTATTATCCAAAAAATTTCACCTCCGCCCTAGCTACCGACGCTTGGTTCCAACATTTTGACAACCACAACGTCTTTAAGGGTAAGGCTATCAACTGGAATCTTTTCTACGGCCATCTCTCCCTTTTTGAGTCGGTCGGCCTCTCATATCTTCTGTGGCGTCAGGTGCCCGTCTACCCGGCAGCGGTACGCCTATTCTACTGTAATCTCGTTCCCGATCTCCAAAACAATGCCATCGAGACCATGGTGATTGATCGCCACTTTCGCCTGACGGCTCGAGATATTGTCGAGATTCTCGAAGTCCCTAACAAAGGAGATGCTCTGCCGACCTTGGCCGGTCTCTATCCCTCTGTCGAAGTCTCCTTTGACGAGTTCTGTGCCATCATTTGCAAGGGACCCAATCCTACGACCATTCTGGCCCTTTCTAAGCAGTTGGAGCCCTTTTACTACGAGCTCCATTGAATCATCTGCCACACCATCTACCCCAAGGCCAGAAACTACGATACGATCACCAATGACACACTCGTCTTCATGTACTACCTCTACTCCAAGAAGACTTGGTCGTTTCCCAAGATCCTTCTTAATGCTTTCTTCTTTGTCCTGCCCGTCGAAAAATAGTCCCTCAATTATGGAGCCTTCATCACTCTTATCCTTGAGGCGAAGAACGTAGATCTCTCCATCTGCTAGTCGGACGACGTACCCTCATTTCTTGCTATTTCCCGTTCTACCCTTGGTGCATCCATGTCTTGTGCATCTTCCTCCCATGAACCGTCGGCCGCTTCTCCTGCTGCGCCATCTTTTGTGCCTCCTCCATCCGGATGGTTCATGCCGCTGACCTAGCAGCATTTTGACATGCGCATGGCTCAGGCGGAGGAGCAGATGCGGCCAACACCCATGGCCTTGGGAATCTTATCCAGAGCCGCTTTCATGACCAGACCTATTTCATCCAGCGAACTCTCCAGGACCGAAATGCCTATCTGGATCTCAACCTTCAGGATCCCCAGTACCAAGGCTCCTGCTTCTCTGGCCCCAACGCCTACGGCTTCATGTACCCGGACGGCGTGGATCCTTTCGGTGCTTTTTACGGTGCTCAGGATGGGGAGGACGATGATCCGGTGGATGAGCAGTTACGTGCTCCTGTTGATGGTGGTAGAATAAATTGGTGTCCTTTTAATGTGTGTCCTTTGAGGTCCTTCGGGGACCAGTAGTTTGTTTTTATGTTGTGTGTGGTCCTTCGGGGACTATTTCTTATGTTTTGATAATGTCTTGCTCACTCTCGTCAAGGAGAGTTTTATCTTTCTTTTATGTAGTCACGAGCATGTACCCTATTTCTATATATAATATATGCATGCTTTTGTCCACCATATTGCTTTTCATGTTTATTGCTGAATTTTTTATACTTAATTCCCATCTTTGATTAAGTGACAAAGGAAAAGAAAATGTATTGAGGGGGAGTTGTCTACCTACGGGGGAGTCACTCCCTGAAGATCACTACTAAAATACAACGATTTAGCGACGGCCCTATCCGTCGTTAATCCATCGCTAATTGAAATTACCGATGGATTACCGACGGATACAGGCTGAAAATATCCGTCGGGAATAACCTCGTCGCTAAAACTAGTCTGTCGCTAGTACGTCGGTCGCCGACTACTTAGCGACGGATTACCGTTGGCTTCGTCAAACCTTTAGCGACAGCTAGCCGACGATTTTCGGTCAACTTTGACAGTTTAAAATTTTAATGTAGCATCATTTAGCGACGGACAAACCGTCGCTAAACCGTCGTTAAATGCGTATTAGAGGGTTTCTGATACATAAAATATGTCGCTAATCCGTCACTAATCCGTCACCAACCTCGTCGGATTAGCGGCGGAGTAGCGACGGATAATTCGTCGACAGGCTCCTGGATATCTTTCATAATTCTAGGACCTTGGCGATGGATAACCCGTCGGGTTTTAGTCGCCCATCTGTCGCTAACTAGGAATCCCCCAGTTAGCGACGGATAGTCCGCCGGAAAGTGGCCGCCAGTCCGTCAGTATCTGGGAATATTTTGAAAAAAATAGCATAAAACTGGACATTCCCAATATACACAATTCTAATATACAAAACACACAAATAATCCCAAGCAATTCCAATATACACAATTCCAAAATACAGAACACAAATATTCAATATCCAAAAAAATAAATATCTCAAGCACAAATATATAAATCACACAAATATTCTAATATACAAAACACACAAACAATTCCAACACACAAATATCCCAAGCATTCAAATTGTTCACACAAAACACACAAATATTCAATATTTAAACACAAATATTCAATATTCAATAAAAAAATTGACTTTGGCCTCAGCAAAGACCGCAAGTCAGACAATGAATTCTCACAGCCAGGGATCATAGTTGCGTTGAGGCATGTACCATTCTATCAGCCACTTTGCATACGAAGGGTGAATCTGGTTGAGGTCTTCTGTAGGGACGGGAGGGTCAGTCCCGATGCTACTACTCTCTGACGGTGGCTCCTCCTTAACTTCAATCTTGGGAGCAATCTCTTCCCTGATGGTCATCGGTTCTTTCTTGACCTCGACCTTTGGTAACACCTCCTCCTTAACAGTCACCGGCTCTTGTTTGACGATGGGGACTTCCTCTGTATCGACCTCCAAGGGTTCCTTGTCTCGGCCCCTTCCTCGGCTAGCAGCACCACCACGGGGAGTCTTAGGAGCCATCTCTCTGACAACAGAAATTTTCATATAGGGTAAAGAAATTTACTCAAATTATAAAAAAAAGAAGTTTATCGAAATTGTAATCGGAGTAATGAAACGATATTGGAGATAGCATATCGTAGTGGTCGGACGGGAGGGGGGTGACGTGCCACCACCCATGGCGCGCTAGGGGGACGGCTACAAATAACAGGGACACTGACGCACAAATACCGCTCGAGTGAGTCAAAGGCATGCAGCCACTTCCCTCCCTCCATTCCTCCTCTCCCTCTCTCATGCTACCAACAGGAAGGATCAGTGCTTTCTAGTTCTCTTCCATCCATCAATTCCTCCGTTCTGATCAAGCTTCTTCCTTCTCCTCTCCTCCACCATGGTTCTAGACCCATCTGCTCCTTCCTACTTCCCTTCTTTTTATTTGACTCTCTCAGCCACATATGATATCCAGCTCAAGTGTAGAGTCGGGGGAGAATAAGTGGGCAGGAAGAGGAGGGGGAAGCAGCACAGCCGGCGGCATGACCTGGAGGAAGTACAGATGTTTTGCTGGAGGTGCTGGCGATTTTCCTAGGATGGTGTTGAGGAGCAAGTGTAGAGTCGGCCGAAGGAGCCTGTACTTCCTCCAGGTTATGCTGCCGGCTGTGCTGCTTCCCCCTCATCTTCCTACCCACTTCTTCTTCCCCGACTCTACACTTGAGCTGGATATCATATGTGGCTGAGAGAGTCAAATAAGAAGAAGGGAAGTAGGAAGGAGCAGATGGGTCCAGAGCCATGGTGGAGGAGATGAGAAGAAAGAAGCTTGATCAGAACGGAGGAATGGATGGATGGAAAAGAACTAGAAAGCACTGATCCTTCCTGTTGTAAGAACTGTAAAAAGTGAGAAAGGAGAGGGGGTCTTTGATTTTTGCGTTTATCATCATTAGAGGGAGCAGCACTGGAAAAGTTGTGACGTTGGTAGCATGAGAGAGTAAAAATCTGTATCACAAGACTAAGATAATTACTATGTAATCATGTACTCACCAATAACCGAATGTAACTGGAGTCGTTGGGCCTATCGTGCAGTAATTGGTTGATCCGCTGGTATAGGCCGGATGTACTTAGTATCTACTGTATCAAATTAGTATCGGTCTATCGGTTTGGTATAGGACGTATCAGATTGGTATTGGCCTTAACAAATTGGTATCGTCCTATCCGCTATGTACATGTATCGGCCGTATAGCTAGGATTCATATTGGCCTTATCGATTTGGTATCGGTCATATCTAATAGGTATCGGCCGTGTTGGATTAGTATCGACCATTTCGGATTAGTATCGTGAAAGTTTTAGTAACAACTGTACTTGGATATCTCTCTTCTCGAGCTAGAATACCATTACAAGAGAGTCACCAGATCATGATTGGCCAGTTACAGTAACATACATGCTTCGTTTTCCATCAGGAAAAGCGAGGTTGAAAAGGAAGTATGTATGTTCTGTAACTGGCCAGCTATGCTCTCGTGACTCTCTTGTAATGGTAATCTAGCTCTAGAAGAGAAATCCAAGTACAGTTGTTACTAAACCTTCCACGATACTAATCGAAATGGTCTATACTAATCCAATACGGCCGATACCTATCGGATATGACCAATACCAAATCGATAAGGCCAATACGAATCCTAGCTATACGGCCGATACATATCGGATAGGACGATACCAATTCGCTAAGACCAATACCAACCGATACGGCCCATACCAAACCGGTAGATCGATACTAATCCGATACGGTCAATACCTATAAGTACCTACGGTCCAGGAGTTTGATCTGCTGGTATATCCATGTACGATCAACGAAGTAACGATCCATTTCAATTTAGATGTGAAAATCTGTATCGTATGACAAACTAAACATAATCAGTTCATGTCAGTCTGCACTTTCTATAGTAACGACCATAAGTTTTATGTTCTTCAATGATATATTTCATATGCTTAATTGCCAAGTATGGGAACGAATGGCTCAAAACACAACCCAAAATTCATTCTAGCATACATTAGTGTGAATCATCTATGTTCTGTACATATGGTGTAGTATATGTTCTTATCATATCTAGTATCTGAAGAATGTAACAGAATCAAGATAAACTCACATAATGTAATACTAAGACATCATCTACTACTATATAAGATATAGTGATAGGTTTTCATATCATCATTGCCGAGGGATGAGGGTCGAAGGACAGTCAACTTTATCTACGGCTACATAGTTTCTGCCTCGCCAGTCGAATGGCTACAGGGACTATGTCCTGATCACCATGTCGTAGTCCAATACAATCCAGAGATTGACCCAGTACTAATTCATATACGTAGTTCAATACAAATTGTCTAATACAAAAACAACCAAATACAAATAGTCCAATACAAATAAGTACTAATAGCTAATAAGAACCACGAAGCTCACGCAAACGCTTAGTGATACGATCACGCAACCACCTCGAATAAGTGGGATCGACGGCGGCATGAGAGATGTAGTCCATTGCAGGTGCTGGATGAATAGAACTCCCTGTCTCATTAGCTACCGGTGCCACTTCCTCCTTAACAGTAGGAGGAACCACCTCAGCATTCAGTGTTTCCCTCAAACGACGTGCCGCTCCTCGGGTCATGGGTGCCATCTGGTAAGATCGATATTCATAAATAATATAATTTAAACATAAGCAAGCTAACTAAAGGAACCATCATCTCGTTTGAGTATATTTTCGAAAGCCGATAAAATACAGAATATTTGATTTTTTGCCAAGTGTGAGAACGGATGGCTCAGAACACAACCCAAAATTTATTCTAGCATACATTAGAGTGAATCATCTATGTTCTGTACATATGGTATAGTATATGTTCTTATCGTATCTAGTATCTGAAGAATGTAACAGAATCAAGATGAACTCACATAATGTAATACTAAGACATCATCTACTACTATATAAGATATAGTGATAGGTTATCATATCATCATTGCCGAGGGATGATGGTCGGATGACAGTCAACTTTATCTACGGCTACATAGTTTCTGCCTCGCCAGTCGAATGGCTGCAGGGACTATGTCGGAGGACAGTCAACTTTATTAATAGTTATTTGTTTTTTGATACCAAAAAATCCGATACTCCGATCCGAAACCACCGATATTACCGATACCCCTGATCCGATACTCATAGGAATGGTCCGATACCGATTTCGATTTCGATACCGATTTTGATACCCTCTCCCCCGATCCGATACACCGATCCGAAACCACCGATACTCATAGGAATGGTACAATCTGAAACCACCGATACCCGCCCACCCGAAACCTTTTCCTTGCCCCGAAACCCTACCCGAGATTTTTACAGATCACAAGAGCTTAAAGTATGTGTTCACTCAGAAGGAGTTGAACATGAGGCAGCGCAGATGGCTAGAGTTGATGTAGGACTTTGACATCCTACTTCAGTATCACCCAGGGAAGGCCAACTTGGTTGCCGATGCCTTGAATAGGTATCCGGCATCCATGTATTTGACGATGGACCGTCACTTGCTTGCTGACTTGGAGAGCCTTGGGATTGAGGTGATCGTGTCCGGAGTACAGATGCAGTTATGGGGCCTTCAGATACAGTCGAACTTGATGGAGAGGATCAAGGAGACACAGTTTGAGGACGTTGCTCTCCGGTGTCTCCGAGAGCAGGTTCGAGCAGAATTGGTGGATGGTGAGTTTTCTCTTGCAGAGGATGGTGCCTTGCGGCACGGTTCCAGGTTATGTGTACCCAGCGAAGATCTCAGGGAGCAAGTTATGCAGGAGGCCCACATATCTCAGTACTCTATACACCCTGGTGCCAACAAGATATACCGAGATCTGAGGGAGCATGTATGGGCCCATGCAGGTCTAGACTGAAAGTTTAGAGGTATTCGAACCAAAGTATCACTACAGCCTGCAGTAGAATATATGACATTAGTTTTCAAGGTACTTAATCACATTAGGAAAAACTCTATTATTGCCATCTAAATTCTTACTGTCAATTGATTTCTTTTGAATTTTAACTGTCCGCCTTTGTTATATCGCTTCTTTCTCAGCAATTGATACCCTTTTTTGGTGTGTCTTCAGGATGGTGGAGACGCGGTCGCAATATACCATTCATGGGGATGCTGTAGAGGGGACTGCTACCTCTCTGCCAGTTCAGCAGGGTCAGGAGACTGCAGCTCCTGCTACCTCTGCTCGTATTGGGACTTCAGCAGCAGCAGCAGGGGGTATGCCTCCACCGGCTCGGAGGCAGGACCCAGTCATCCCAGAGATGCATTTCCAGCAGCCGCCGCCTACAGGATACGTAGATGCGGCACAGATGTTCGCCTACTTCCAGCAGTTTATGGAGGTGTAGTAGACCCGACAGGCCAGGAGCATGGAGTTGGCCATTACGACAATCGCAGCTCGACCAGCAGTCCAACAGCCGAGGATACCTGGGATAGAGCAGTTCCAGAAGATGAGCCCTAGAGACTTCCTGGGGACAGAGGGGATTCTATATGCTGACGAGTGGATCGAGCATATAGAGGAGATCTTTCGCCTGGACGGGATACCGGCAGATCTCCAGATAGAGGCAGCTGCTAGCCGGATGCGAGATCTTGCTCGCACCTGGTATCAGTCAGACCCCAGGGTGGAGGTAGCTAGATAGACCTGGGAGGAGTTCAAGGGCTTCTTCAAGAAGAAGTTCTTTCCAGATTCAGCACTCCGAGCCTTGGAGTCGCAGTTTGAGAGCTTAGTTCAGGGGAGCCTGTCAGTAGAGGAGTACGCTGGGGAGTTCGGCCGCCTCGACAGATTCGTAGAGGGCTTGAGCGAGACGGCGAAGGCCCAGAGGTTCCGAAAGAGTCTGGTCAAGGAAGTCAAGTTCTTGACCAAGGGCAACAGGGATGCCACTTTTGAGAAGATTTTGACGGGAGCCTTATTGGCTGAGGATGATCTTGAGCTTAGGCTCAAGAGGGGGCGAGACCCTGTTGGGGACAGCAGCAGCGGAGGCTAGGCCAAGAGGCCTCACTTTCAGCACCAGCAGCCGAGGCAGTTCCAGTCGCAGCCGTTCCAGCAGAGACAGCAGCAGCAGCCGAGACAGCACCAGCAGGGCCAGAGACAGGTTATCACTTGTGCTTACTGTAAGAAGCCCGGGCATGTCTTCAATGAGTGCCGGAAGAGGCTAGGCCAGTGCCTAGTGTGTGGTTCAACAGACCACCAGATGAGGGAGCGTCGTATGGGACGAGCAGCTCCGGGAGCAGCAGTCAGAGCTCCAGCAGGCCAGCAGAGAGGACCAGCCCTGTCGACACAGCAGCAGAGGTTCGTCCAGCACCAGCAGCAGGCCAGGGGAGGCCAGTAGGGGCGAGCTTTCACGATGGCGGCTGAAGATGCATAGGTGATAGGAGAGCTGATCGCAGGTTCGGTTCTTTTAGACTCCAGTCCAGCTTTTGCATTATTCGATTCCGGTGCTTCGTATAGTTTCATATCAGTATCATTTGCGATTAGACACGGTATCATAGCTGAATCGTTGCCTAGGACTTACAAGATCACGACCGGGGGTGGCATTATCCTCGTTAGTGATATTTGTAAGGGTCGGAGTGTTGTTTTGGGAGGCCGTGAGTTGGAGGTGAGCCTGCTCATAATGCCATTGCCGAACTACCATATAGTACTCAGTATGGGTTGGTTGAGCAGGCACCACGCAAGCATTGATTGCAGAGGGGGTAGAGTTTTCTTCAGAGTGCCGGAGAAGCCAGAGTTCGAGTACTCCAGACGTCAGGCGGAGCAGAGCAGCAGAGTTTTCTGCGGAGTCTCGGTTGAGGAGCAGACGATTCCAAACCCCTTGATAGCAGAGTATATGGACATTTTTCCAAAGGAGTTGCCTGGATTGCCACCAGACAAAGATATTGAGTTCTCGATAGACTTGGTTCCAGGAGCGGAACCCATCTCTCAGCATGTCTATCTGGTGAACAAAAGTGAGTTGGTAGAGCTGAAGAAGCAGGTAGATGAGCTGCAGGACAAGGGCTTCATCCGTTCGAGTTCGTCGCCGTGGGGTGTACCAGTATTGTTTGTGTCGAAGAAGGATGGGTTAGTACAGATGTGTATTGACTACAGGGCACTCAACAACCTGACGATCAAGAACAGATACCCACTGCCGCGGATCGATGATCTT
This sequence comes from Iris pallida, assembly GCA_029216955.1. Lineage (NCBI taxonomy): Eukaryota > Viridiplantae > Streptophyta > Magnoliopsida > Asparagales > Iridaceae > Iris > Iris pallida. The sequence continues at coordinate 5,992,742 of JANAVB010009599.1, forward strand.
TTTGACCAGTTGAACGGAGCTCGGGTATTTTCTAAGATTGATCTGAGATCAGGATATCACCAGGTGAAGGTGAAGGGGGAGGATGTTCCCAAGACCGCTTTCAGGACGCAGTATGGGCAGTTTGAGTTTTTGGTTATACCGTTTGGGCTGACCAATGCACCAGCAGTGTTTGTGAACCTAATGAACAAGGTGTTCCACCAGTACTTGGACAAGTTCGTGGTGGTATTCATTGACGACATCTTGGTATATTCCAAGACTGAGGAGGAGTACGAGGAGCACTTGAGAGTAGTGCTGGAGACTCTCAGGAAGGAGCAGCTTTATGGAAACCTCTCCAAGTGTGAGTTCTTCTTAGACCGGGTTATCTTTTTGGGGTGTAAAACCCCTAAATTTTTACTATATTTTTTATTTATTTATTAATTTGCATGGATTTAAAAATTTTGGTACTGTATGTCACGTAGCCGTATTGTACGTCATATGCGAAATTTTCGTTTGCTCAACGAGTACGAATATGTGCGAGCGTACATATTTTATAAAAATATTTTCTTTTCTATTTTAATATACACTTTCAAAATTATATAATTATTATTCTTGCTATAAAAAGCCTTTGTTTCTAAAAGGTTATTAATGATAAATAATATTTTTGTATACTAGAAAAGCCTAATTATGTAAAGGATATTTGTTGCATACAAATATTTTGTTATTTATTTATTGGTCTATTTTAAATAAAAGTATAATTTTCAGAATTTATTAATAGTAATATTTTATTGTTCAAAAAGATATTTAAAAATATTTATTATTTTCGAAATTATTATTATTGGTATTTTGAAAAATATTTTTGGAAGTTATTTTGGCCAATTAAATCTTGATTTAATGTTTGGAATTATTTAAATAGATTAAACTAGTATCTATATTTGGAATTGGATTATTTGATTTGATTTTAAACTAAAGGGATTTAATTTAAATAGGATTTGCATTGGAATTGGATTGGGATTTGAATTTGGATTTGATTTAAATTAATATATGAATTATCTACATTGGGTTTTAAATATCCTAGTCCATATCTAATTGGAAATTCCCACATCCTATAAATAGGCAGGTACTCCTCCAAATTCCACACATCCACAAATTCTCTACAATCCAATGGTGCGTGCCTCGTGTCCTCCCCCATCCAATTCTTATTCCAATTCTTTTTACAAATACAATTATTATTTCGTGTCGACATCCCCGACACCATCAAAATTTCCAAACCTAAACCCTAACCCTAATCCTAACTTCTCCGACCATCTCCTCCATGGTCTGCCAACCTGACCAATGCCCCGATCTCTACCTCCGCGTGCCTCTACAACCCATCGCCGCCACCAGCACCGCTCCTTCACCACCACCATCCCAGCTCTCCCCAACTCCTCGCCGAATCACCAAACTAGTCACCAGCAAAACCAACCCCTGCTGCCTACGCCGCCACCGGACCTCCCCGACACCACCAACTTCCAGCCACCACCATCACCATCGACTACATCACCACAAAAATTTACCATCGCCCGCGACCACCCTGTCGTCACCCCCGACCACCACCGTGGTCACCATCCGTAACGCCACCACCGACGTCAAAACCCCGGCCGTCACCCAAATCTATCAAACCAGGAAGAAAGAAAACCCTAACCCTAGGACTTACCTCGCCGGCCGACCGTCCGCCGACGCGCGCGTCCGATCCCCACCGCCTGTGACCGCTGAACGCCCTCCGCCGCTGGTGCGCGGCTGTCCTCTTGTCGCCACCGGCCGACGACTCGACCCCGCAGCCTCCGACAAACGCCGCTCCGCCACCCGTCCGCCGAACCCTCTCCTCTCCTCCGCCTTGGCCAAACCCTCACCGCCGGAACCCCGATCGTCCCCAGGCCGAGCCCCAACGCCGATTTCCCCAGCTCCGGACCATACCAGCTCCGGCGAAACCCCCGCATGCCGCCGCCCACGCCCAGTCCAGCGCCGCGTCTCGCCGCTCCCTCTCCGCCTCCTCCGTCTAACTCTCTGCGCGAGCCAAGCCCTAGACTCGTCCCCACTCTTCCCTCTCTCTCCTTTAGCTCCTCTCTCCCTCTCGCCTACGCCATCTCCTCTCTCTTTCTTAGTCTCCCTCTTCCTTTTTCGTTTTCTAAAGGAGCAACTCTTGGTTGCTGTGATTACTGGTTTTCGTGTGTTTTTGTCTTTTCTTTTTCTTTTTACTTTTTCTTTTTCTTCCTGTTTGTTATTACTGATTAGTAAAGTGATTATTATTTTTATTATTATTAACTTTATTATTATTATTATTATTTTCTTTGTTCCTTTGTTGTTTTGGATGTTAGATTATTGGATATTATTATTATTATTAATATTATTATTATTATTATTAATACTTTGTTTTGTTATTTTTATTAATTTTATTATTAACTTGATTATTATTATTAGTGTCCCTTTGTTTTAAGAGGAACATCAACAATTATGTTATTGTGATTAAAAGGTATCAACATAAGTTATTTATTATTATTAAATACTTATTTAGTGTTCATTAAAAATATATGTATAAGTTTTATATTAGTATGATAAATTGGTTTTTCTAATATTTTCATATATTTTTCTAAATCATTTTTACTAATAGTTTTCTATCTATAAAGCTCTTCTGTCGACTTAAGGAAATTTTAACTAATATATCCCTATCAAAAATCTTATTTTCTACAAACGTAGCGTTTCTGCCAAAAACGATTTTTCTCGACTTTAAAGAATTTATAAAGTATTTTTCCTATAAATATTTTGACTCATAAAAACTAGTTTTCAAGTACTATAAATAGTTTTCTATTATTTATCCATTATTTCTTGATTTTCTTCTGTCCGTATCCAAGTCCTATTATTCCTATTCCTTCGCCCATTTCGAAACTACCTTATGTCCACCCTAACCGATTTGACCCTTCTGGACTCAATGGAACCTACCGTGCCAATATCAGAGGTCCCCTTGTGTAGTTGTTACACCAAAATCGCAGTTCGTGTCACCGTGATATTCGCAGCACACCAGGCGCCCTACCAGGCAAGACACCTTGCCATTCGTTGTTTAATTATTTTAGCTCATATTTCATGCATTATTTATTTTCTTTATGCAAAATAAACTGTGATACATGGCATAACCTGTTAGAATTTATTGTTCAGTTTCTTGCTACGTATTATTTTCTCACACATTAAACCTAGATTTAAGGGACCACCTTTGTGTGTTGCATTCATGGCCTTGACACGTTGTACTACGAAGTTGTGTGTCGCATGTAGAACACAGAAGTACGTGATTGGCTGGCCACCAGTACGTACAAGCCGTACGATAGGAATAACCGCTAATAGAGGTTGCATGCTAGTTTGACTTAGCGGTTATAGAGTTAGCATTGGGCGGGAAGAACATGATTGGAAGTTGACTACCACCCTATCTATCGTAGACTCGCTCGCTACTAAGGAACGATAGGTAGACTGTATGCTATAGACTCGCTCGATACTGAAGAATAGTATATGGTGTTGTGACTCGCTACTGAGGTACTGCATTGGTATTTTCTTGACTTGACCCGGTAGTCATGCGACCATGAACTGTTCTTAAACTGCATTCACTTAGAGCGGTTAGGCTACCCTTATCCGTTAGGTACGAGTACCTTTGGTTTGGATACTTGTATCTGACCGTGGCTTGGAACAATAACTTATCGCGGATTAGTTCGTCACATCTTGTCATTATTTGGTTGTAGATGTGACTTACTACTTCGATGAGAAGGTATTGAACCTTGTTGGGGTCCGGATACCATATCGGATTCTTAGCATGGAAAGATGTGTCGCCGTGAATTAGTTTACCATCTCTTGTCCTTGTTTGGTTGGGGGGATGGTACGCTCGTTCAGTAGGTGCGTATTGGACCATGTTATAAATTCGATTGACTTATTTATTGAGCAATATTTATTTAGTTTATATGGCATGCTATGATGTGTCTTGTTACGTCCCTCTGAGGACCTGGTTGTCTTGCCAGGTGTGTGCTATTGTCTTTCGCAGGTGCTCTAGCTCTAGCCGTGTTCATTGTTATTTCTCGAGGATGATTGTACTTGGATCGTCTTCGCTTCGCTCGTCACTCATTTCATTTTCTATGTACTTTTTTTTCCTTATTTTGTTGGTAGTGGATTTGTCTCCGCCCAATATATTGTATCAAGACAATTTCATTATATGATCTTTTATTCAGTTATTCTGTGTGGATGAGATTAGTTGTGGTTTTACTGCATTTACAGCTTATGTATTTATACGAGGCTTCCATATATTGGAGTATACTTCGTATGAATACAGCTGGCATATCTACGTTCCTAGTCCTACGTATTTTAGGACTGGGGCGTTACATGGGGCATGTGGTGACTGGATATGGGATCTCAGTTGACCCCAAGAAGATTGTAGCAGTTGAGGCATGGGCAGCGACGACTTCAGTTGCAGAGATCCGCAGTTTCTTGGGGTTGGCAGGATATTATAGGAGATTTGTGCAGGATTTCTCCCGGGTTGCAGAGCCGTTGACTCGGTTGACCCGAAAGGATGCTGAGTATGTTTGGTCAGAGGAGTGTCTGGCAGCTTTTGATGAGTTGAAGAAGCGGCTTACGGCAGCTTCGATTCTGACATTGCCTTCAGGATCAGGGGGATTTACTATCTATAGTGATTCTTACGGCAGCTTTTGATGAGTTGAAGAAGCGGCTTACGGCAGCTTCGTGTCCGTGTCCTCCCCCCTCCCCACCCCACCACCCCCTCCCCGACCCCCCTCCCCGACCCCCTCCCTTCCCCTCCCCCACCCCACCCACCCCTCCCCCACCCCCTTACCCCCTCCCCGACCCCCCTCTCCGACAACATCTACCCCCACCCACCCTCCCCCACCCCACCACCCCCTCCCCGACCTTCCCTTCCCGATAGCACCCCCACCCCGACATTCCCTCCCCGACAGCACCCCCACCCCGACCCCCCCTCCCCGACCCCCCTCCTCGACCCAGACGACAGTCGACCGCCACCCTCCGAAACCCTAAAATAGAGATAGGGAGGAAAAGAGAAAGAGAGAGCTTACCGACGAGATCGACGGAGAGAGAGAAATTGCGGGAGGGAAAGAAATTGTCGGAGGAAGAGAGGGGGAAGAGAGAAAAAGTTTGTTGGGGGGAAATAAAAAATTTCCTCCCGTCGATTCAATTTAATTTAGGGTACAGTATTTAACGAGGGACTGGCGACGGATATATTCGTCGCTAAATATCCAGTAGATTACTGACAGAAATATTAGTCGACAGTCCGTCGCTATTAGTCTGCGCCATTTTTCAGTATTTTGTCGCCAAAATATGCGACATATCAGCGACGGACTTCAGTCCATCGCTAACTTTTCGACAAATTAGCGACGGAAGTACGACTGATTTTTACACCCAAAAAATAAAAAAATTATTCATTGCTTTCTGACGGTAGTCCGTCACAAGTTAGTCGCTAGTCTGTCGCTATTAGCAACGGATAGGAGATGTCGCTAATTGCCCGTCGCCAAATTGCTGTATTTTAGTAGTGGATGCTATCTCTCTATTTTGTCAATTATCAAAATGGGGGAGATTGTTGGCACAGTTTATTTTGATAACATTAACAGCATCTTCGTAGTCTAGTTTCCTCTGTATTTCTGCTAAAAGATATCCTTTCAAAGCCCTACTACAATAAGTTATGTCCATTCAAACCGAGTCATCAAAGCCTTATGGAAGTTCCTAAAAGAAGACTGAAGAAAAGACCAGCAATCCTTAAAGACGTCTCTCAACAAATTCAAGATGTCGAGTCTGTACAAGGTCTAGGTCTTTCTGTAAACACCTAAGGTTGGATGACAAAACGTAAAGCTCTTCTATTTTTCAGTCAAAAATTAATGTCTAAAAGAACGACATACCGATGGTATACCGATGTATACCAACGGTATACCGTTTCTGAGCCACAAGAATGTTCTGTGATAAACATCGGCGTACCGATGGTATACTACGGTATACCGACGATATACCATTTTATGAACGACAAAATGTTCTATGGTGAATATCAAAATATCGACGGCATACAACAGTATACCGACGGTATACCATTTTGTTAGCCACAAAAATGTTCTGTGACGAACTTCGGCATACCGACGGCATACAACAATATAATGACGGTATACCATTTTGTTAGTCACAAAATGTTCTGTGACGAACATCGGTATACCGACGGCATACCGCTGCATACCGACGGTATACCGGTTTATCTGATTTGATTTTTGAATGGACAAATACTAGCATTAAATGCTCTCCAATGGTTATAATTATTACCGTTACTGTTCAAGACGGAATACCGACGGTATGCCTGTCCATACCGACGGTATGTCGTCTGGGTTATATTCAGGAGCATTAAATGCTATCTACTCTTGGTTTTCTAGATAAATAGATTTCTTCTCTCTTGAAGGCTATCCACTTAAGCCATAAATTTCTCAACAACCAAGAGCTCCACCATTACTACTCTACCCAAGCTTTTAATTGTCATCCAATCCAAAAGTGCTAGAGTATTCAAGAGTTGTACTTTTCGATATTCAAGTGTTAGAAGATCAACAGTTCTCTTCCTTTCCTTTTTGAAGTTGGCGAGCCTTCGTAAGAAAACTCGTGTGTAAGAAGTTGGCGAGTCCTTCGGATCCAAACTCGTGTTGAAGTTGGCGAGTTCTTCGAACCCAAACTCGTGTTGAAGTTGGCGAGTTCTTTGAATCCAAACTCGTGTGTAGTATTTACTTAATAGTGGATTTAAGCCGGAGAGAGTTCCGGGACTGGATTGCCTCTAGGGAGGAAACGAGGATACATCGCGTGTTTGATTTTCTCACTCTCTCTCTCTCTCTTTATTTCAGTAATAGAGCTTCTTGTGTTAAGTTTTATTTTATTTTCCTATTCACCCCCCTCTAGTGTTCTACAAATACAAAATATAGATAGTCATGGGCTGACTAAATCTCATCCACATAAATAAAGGAAATAATGTATTAAAGGTATAACTAATCCGATATAAAAATTGACAATGAACAGATAGCTGGGTGGAGAAAAATCAACTACTAATCTACTAAACTAGAAATAAATAAATAGCAAATTAAAGAATTTGTCAATTGCGGCAAAGCATGATCCAAGGGCAAGACCTCTTCGTTAGAGAGAGAAAGAACCCGATCTTGGCTGGTACTCCAATTGAAAGTCATAAATATCTACACCTAGATAGATCTAGGTCCTCATAGGTACGTAACAAGATACAGAAAAATATGAGACATAAACTGAATGTAAAATATATCACATGGTCATACGTAAAATAGAATGTTCTGGATCACAACATGGACATGTATTCCATCATCGAAACAGTGGATTACACCTACAAACAAACAACAATGCATGGCAACTATTTCGCGATGAGACACTGTCACAATCCGCTCCAAAATAACTGGATACGAGTCGGACATGTCCAGCCTACGTTGTAGGCTCGACGTAGCAAGCTGTACTAAGTTTCTAAAGAACTCAAAAGATATCATAAAATCTATACCATATCATCTAATACATTCCTAGAGTTCATCACAGTATACCACCATATGCCTAGTTATTATTACACCTTTTACAACTATACCAGAGACAAATTCGGAGACAGAAATAAAGGTGTCAGTCCACATCCACAAGTACCCTCACAATATAATGTCAAAAGTCTACTAGACCAAATCTAAGTAGTAAAACTAGAGCTAGATCTCTATAGCAGCTCCTAAGTCCTTAGTCATGGTATCGTCCTGCTCAACTAAGACCTCGGGCTCCTGCCTATAGAAGGTCGAACAAATAGCCTCAACCTCACCTACAACATATCCTGTCAGGAGCGGAGCAAAGTACAACCTATAATAATGAAACAAGTACCACATGTGAACCAGAAGAAAAGTAATAATGAAACATGATGAACATGAACCATAAATGCATAATCTAACAGAATATCTAATCAAACGATCATGACATGTGAATTTGAAATACATACAAAAATATGTGACCGGCTGGGTAAAGATCACGAACAAGAGAAAGTATATGGTAGGGCTTAATCACACGTGCACAGGTGTGCGATTAAGATATCATCATGAATCCTAAGTTGGGCTTTGGTCACATATCTGTAGTAATTTACCGCCCTAGTATGCAAGTATAAGATCACGAACCAGAATATAAGATCAAGTCGTGTAACAATGTGTCCAATATGAAAAGGCCATTAGATGAAGTAAATTAATCAAAATCATATAAATATTTGCCCTGCTCTGGAAGATCCGTAATAGGAATGTAGTACTCCATGTCCACCTAGAATAGGTACAAGTTGGTTAGGTTCTAAATAGTGGTAATTAACTAAGATCACTAACTAGTATACTATTTATTTCTAATTATAAACTTACTAGCTAATTACTTATAGAATAATACTAATGAATTATATATATACTAACCAACAATTATATATAATAATTAACAGGGAAATAATTTAGTAAAGTAATAATAGCTACTAGCAAAATAATATCAACTACATAAACATCTTAGAATATTCACTAGCAAAATTTACAAAGAATAGAAACTATAAATTAATAATGATAATTAACAACCATAAGATTAACAAAGCAACCCAAGCCCAATCTACAAATCCATAGCCTAAACTTTATTGGGCCTGTACTGGCCCAATCATAAGCCCTATTCCTATTTCTTTCCTTCCTCTTTTATTTGCTGGTAGGACCTATGACCTACTGGACCTAGCCCGACCCATTACTGCTGCTACTATCATTTATTTCTTTTTGTTCTAATTGTTTCTAACCTATACAACCTATTAGTCTGACGCAGTATTAATAGATACCAATTCGGCCTACTACTTCAACTCTATTCCTAACATATAATCTCACTTCACTCTCTCTCCCTCTTCCCATTTCACATCCCACTGCAGCAGCAAAGAAAAGGAAACCTAACCCTAATATTCACATCCTCACCATCTCTCTACTTTATTCCTCTCTACACCACTCGAAAACCCTAATCCCTATTTCTACACACACAGCACAACACTCTGAACCTAAATTCCCATACCATTTCCTCTTTCTCATACATTATTTCCTCTTTCCCTCACATCTACACAGAAACCCTAGCTTGACTCTTCCAAACCTTAAAGTGGAAGAATAGGAAAACCTAAAAGAGATCAACAAGAAGGAGCTCGAGGAGCAGAAAAGAAAGGCGATTACATGAAGCATAGGTAGCGCGACGGAGATGAGCTGGCTCGGTCGGTGGATCATCTATAGCTTGTGGTGTGATCTACACATACGGTGGCTTCTGGCGGTGAGTATATGATGGTGAGGACTCATGAACTCGAACATTATAGTGGTGGGGTGGCTCCGAGCTCGACGAGGCACAGAGGCAGTTGCGATATGGCAAATCCGATCGAGATCTGCTTCGGGATGGCTCATGTGGCATCGATGAGCTCTGTAGTGGAGAGATCAGACGGTGGGCATCTCTTAGCGACTCGGGTGACTAGTGGCGTAGTCCAGATCTAGTCGGCAGTCAACACGAAAAAGAATGAGGAAGAAGAAGGTCCAAAGAAGAGGAAAAAAAGGAGCAAGAAGAAAAAAGGAGAGCAGAGGCGGTAGCACACCGTCGGTTCCAGCTCTGCGATGGATTCGATGTCTTCGACGATTAGGGCAGAGTGACTCTCGAGTCTGTAGCTCTTTGTGACAGTGTGGCCGACTCAGATCTACGGATATGAGTTGAAACCGGTGGTGATGGCGAACAATGGCGAGAGGCGATCGGTGTCGTTGACGAACGGTGGCTCAGCCTAGATACGGCGATAAATATTTGTCTGGTCTGGACACAATGGTGAGGTGACTTCAAAAAGTAATCAGATGAAGATCAGGAAGGAGAAGGCACAGAGGAAAAAGAAGATCGAGGGAAAAATGGCGGTGATCACCTTGGCTCGACGGCGAAGCTAGGAGAACTCTAACGAAGCTCCAGTGATGATCATGGTAGCGTACTGCTGTGGACGGTGGCAAACAGTGGCGGAGCAGTAAACATTGGTGAACAGTGGAGTGGCAGAGTGTGTCAGTAAAGAACAAAGTGTCAGAAACTAATTTTAATAAAATAACTTAAGAAACCTTAATATTTATATTAAAATAATAGAGTGTACTCCAAGTCATGCCTTAATGGCAGTCAATATAAATTGCAATAGATCTAGGGATGATTAGTGAAGACTACTAACTAACCAGCAACTAACTAACTAACCAATCACCACTAACTTAATTAATTAATATTAATCTATAATTAATCTAGAATTATAATTAAACTGTACTAAGCCCATCTTTTAGGAATTATAGGCTAAAGCCCACAATCCGAAGCCCATGGCTTGGTAGAATTTAAATAGAAACTAATTAGTCTGAAATAAATTCAGCCCACTAATTTATATTAATTAACCATTAGTAAAAATTAATTAAAAATTAACTAAAATAGAATTATTTATGTATAACTAGAATTTTATTAAGAAAAGAAAATTGGGATTTCTAAATAGAATTTCAGGAAATACATTTTAAAATTCACAAAAACGATTTTAGGGAGTTACAAATCTCCCCACTAAAAGAAATTTCATTCAAAATTTGGATAACAACCAAACTTTTATTGAAATCAATCGTTCAAACAAAAGTCTATTATTAAAATACAACAATCAAACAAAAAGACTAGGGAAGCACTCTCTCATTTTATCATCACACTCCCAAGTAGACTCTCCAAGAGAGTGGTGCCACTATATGACTCTGACCAAAGGAATTATATGAGTCCTTAGCTGCTTCTTTCGGCGGTCTATGATCTCCACGGGCTTCTTTACGTATGCAAGGCTAGATTCCACCTCCAGCTCTGAGTAATCAACTATGTGGCTTGGGTCAGCTATGTATCTATAATGCTTATATACATGGAACATTTTGTGCAGCTCATCCAAGCTAGTAGAAAGGGATAGCCAGTATGCAACATCCCCGATCCTCTCAATCACCTTGAAAGGACCGATGTATCCAGGACCAAGTTTATCGCCCCTTCCAAATCTGATAGTGCCTCTGGTAGGAAAAATCTTCAAAAATACCATATCTCATACGACAAACTCTAAGGGTCTTCTATTGCTATCGGCCTAATGCTTCTACCTTTCTTGGGCAACTCTGAGACACTCCTTGATCAATTTGACCTTCTCAGCTTAGTCTACTACCATCTTAGGTCCAAACAAAGTCATTTCTCCAATATCATCCCATGATAAAGGTGTACGGCACCGTCGGACATAAATAGCCTTAAAATGTGTCATGCCTATGCTGGTATGGTAGCTGTTGTCATAAGCAACCTCTACCAGGTGCAAGTGATGTTCCCAAGATCCTCCTAAGTCTAGAGCATAGACCCTCAACATATCTTCTAGGGTCTGGATAGTCCTCTCCGACTGCTATCGGTTTGTGGATGATAAGTTGTGCCAAACTTCAACTGAGTGCACAAACTCTGTTGTAGTCTCTTTCCAAAATTTAAAATGAACCTGTTGTCCCTGTCTGAAATAATACTGACCGGTACTCTATGAATCTGCATATTCTACCTTATGCGAAGCTCTGCTAACTTCTCTTTCGACAGGCCTACCTTGAACGGAATGAAGTGAGCCGATTTTGTCAATCTATCCACGATAACCCAAATAGCGACTTTCCCGTCGGGTGCTCGAGGTAAACCTAAGACAAAATCCATAGTGATATGTTCCCACTTCCATTCCAGAATAGGTAAAGGTTGGAGTAATCCCCTTGGTCTTTGTCTCTCTATCTTAACCTGCTGAAAAACCAGACAACTCGAGACAAATCGGGCAACTTCCTGCGTCATCCCATACCACCAAACATACTCACGTAGATCCCCGTACATCTTTGTGGCTCCAGGATAGATAGAATATTACGACTGGTGGACTTCCTGCATGATCTCTGCTCTCAGACTACCCTTAGGCACACACAACCTGGTTTCATGCCTTAGGGTATCATCATCTACTATGACGAAATCCTCCAAGAACCCAGCTTGCACCTATGCCTTGAGACAATAGAGACCCTCATCTAGAAACTAGGACTCTTTGATCTTCTCCATCAATCCTAACAGAATCTGCATATTCATCAGCTGCCCCTCAAACCCAAGAATAATAACTTTAATTCCCAAACTGTTTAAGTCTTCTAGAAGGTGTCGATCCATGGTAAGGAACGTAGCCATAGGATATCGACTGAGTGCTACTGCTACTACGTTAGCCTTCCCTGGGTGGTACTGAAGAGTAATATCAAAGTCCTTTATAAGCCCCAAGCCTTTCCTTGATGCATCACTGTAGATGGCAAACCCTCCAGATCCCGAAGGCAAAGCTAGAATCAGTGTGGTAGTAAGTCTTCTCTTCAATTCTCCAAAAGTTGACTGGCAAGCATCAGTACAGATAAACTCCATATCCTTTCGAGTAAGCTTGGTTATTGGCTCAGCAATCTTAGCAAAATCTTGCACAAGCTTCCTGTAGCAGCCTGTTAGCCCCAGAAAACTCCGAATCTCAGCTGATGACTTAGGAGTGGACCATAAATTCACTGCTTCAATCTTTTTAGAATCTACTGCAATCCTATCCCAGTCACCACATGGCCCAAAAACTCTACTCTGTTTAGGAGAAACTCATATTTTGAGAGTTTTTCATACAACTTCTGTTTTCTTAGAGTAGATCATGATATCATCTATGAAGACCACTATGAACTTTTCTAAGTACTGGTGGAAAACCTTATTCATAAGGTTCTTAAAGACAGCTAGGGCATTGGTGAGTCCGAAGGGCATAATCAAGAACTCATATTGTCCATACCGAGTATTGAAGGCAGTCTTAGGAATATCTTGCTCCTTGACATTCACTTGATGATACCAGGATCGCAGATCTGTTTTCGAAAATACTTTTGCTCTACTCAACTGATCAAAGAGCTCAATCCAGGGTAAAGGGTATTTATTCATAATTGTGATGTTGTTGAGGGCCCGATAGTCAATGCACATCCTAACGGTCCCATCATTCTTTGGCACAAAAAGGACCGGTGCTCCCCAGGGTGAAGCACTCGATCGAATAAAACCATTTTCCTCTAACTCATCAATCTAGGCCTTCATCTCTTTCGACTCCTTTGGGTTCATCCTGTAGCAGTTCTGGGATACTAGTGCTGATCCTGGTACTAAGTCAATAGTAAACTCCATATTTCGATCTGGCAGCAGTCTCGATAAATCTTTAGGAAAGATATCTAGAAACTCCGTAATGAGTGGATGTGGCAATTCCTTCTCTTCTACGACATCTCCGAAGTCTTCTTCTGGCTTCTCAGCAATATGTCGTCTGACTTAGAATGGTGGACTCTCTGGCGGTCTAAAGATTACCTTCCCCTAATGACAATCTATCACAGCAAAATGCTCACTCAACCAATCCATATCGAGTACTGCATCAAATCTCGGGAGTGGCATTATGAGGAGCTGGGCTCTAAATTCCCTTCCAGCTATACTAATGGGTTAATCACACATATCACTAACCAATACTCCTTCTCCTCATGTCATAATCTGAAAGTTCCCCCAAGTAGGTACTGGTGTGAAACCGTGTCTATACAAGAATTCAAAAGATAAAAAAACTATATATAGCACCCGAGTCAAACAGTGTAACAGCTAGAAATAAGTGGAGCAGAATAGAACCTGTAATCACATCTGGTGCAGCCTCATCCTCCTTAACTGCAGCCATAGCGTACGCCAGTCCCTGCGACGGACTGTAGAAGCATGGAAAACATCAGAATAATGGTCCATGCGGCTCCGGATACGAAGCCCATGCGGCTCATATAGGAGCTGTCTTATACGGTTCAAAAGAAGACTCTCAGTCTCATGCGGCTCGAGAGTGTATGCGATTCAGCAGGAATATGCGGCTCGATCGATGCCACGTGTCCCTTTGTGATCCTTTCCTACAGCTGGTCCTTTGAATAGTGGCCTTATTTAATGCTCTGACACGATTTGACGACTGTGGCGGCTCTGGCATAAAGTGTCATAATGGCTCTGCTATAATGACAGACTCTTCGGGAAAAGAAGAAGATCTCTGACCCGATCCGTCAGAAATCCTAGGTTGCCGCATGGCAAATCTCATGTGGCTTAAATAGAGAACAACTCCATGCGGCTCACTGAGAAGTCACCCTATATGATTAGCAGAAATCAGCCATATGCGGCCCACTGAAAGCTCAGCCCCTGCGGCTCAATACAACGCTAGCTCATGCGGCTCGCAAAGACTATGCACATGCGGCTCATTGAGAGTTTGTTCCCTGCGGCTCGATGAAGCATTGACCTATACGGCTCACGAAGAGTACCTCCCTGCGGTTCAAGTGTTGCCCATCCTATACGGCTCTGGCAGGACCCACAATTAAAACACGTGGCATCGGATCAATCAAGGATTTAACCGAATCTCAACAAATATATTTGACGTCATCATCATAATTACTGAGATCAAGGCATATCATTTATCATCAAGCCAATGGGACACGTGGCGAGCAATCGGACATTGGCATAATCAATCATGAAGATTTAAAGCAGTTAGCATTAATTGCTCACAAGATACGGTGCTATCCGTATTAATGGCCTAGTTTATTGTAATCAGGATCAAGGGCTCAGATAGATTGAAGGAGCGCCGACATTCCAAACAAATGATCATTAGCAAACCCTAATGATCATACCCTACTCCTATAAATAACCAGCATCATTCCCTTACAAACCCTCCGGCAACTAGAGAATAAAAAAAAGAGAGACAGATATACAGAGAGAGTTCCCCTCTTTTCGATAACCACAGAGGGAGAGAAGCCAGGAGAGCAACAGGAGGAGAGCAAGAAGAGCATTCCCTCGTCCACGTCAAGCAGATCTTCTCCGAGCCAAGCCTGCATACCGATCGTCCAAGGAGTAAGACAGGGCTGCCGTCGCCTTTCCGAGCCTCTATCGTCACCCCCCAGAATCTAAAATAAACAATCGTGCTTAGACTGCTGTACCTAGGTTTTCGTCCCTAGGCTTTCTTTGTACGAGCGAGTTTGTATTGTGAGTCTAAGTTCAGTCCTCTGATAATTGTTCTGTAATTTTACAATCAATGGCAAACACGATGGCGACTCTGCTGGGGACTAACTTTTCTACGGCTGAGGAGTTGGTGACGCAATCGGATACAGCCAAACTTGGCTCCACACAACAGAAGATGGTCGTCCGCTTTGACCAACAGGCGTTCGAAGAGATGCTCTCTGAAGGCAGCGCTGGCCCGATCCAGAAGCACACCTGCACCACGAAGGCTCGCAAAGAGTGGAGGCCAAAATCATTTGCTCCTCCTCAAGTCTTCGATGAGATACCCTCTGTTGCTCAAAACGGCGAGAAGGACTCTCCTGCGGCCCCACTTCAGACCGTAGACAACTCTGTTGTCCCCAAGTCCGGCTGAAGAAAATACTATGATGCTGGACTTGCAGGGGCAAAGAGGAACTCTACGCGATCCGAGCCGCAGAAGGGTATTAGCCGCAGGGAGAAAGCCCATGCGGCTACATCCGCCAACCGCACGAAGAAAACTCATGCGGCCACATCTGTCAGCCGTATAACTTATGCGGCTACAGTCGCCAACCGCATGGATGAAACTCATGCGACTATTAGAGTCAACCGTTTGCAGAAAACCCATGCGGCCACAGATGCCAACCGCATGCGGCCAGCCTGTACGGTCGTGACTCCTAGCCGCATAAGAACTCAACCGACGACAGAAGACAACCGCATGCAGACAGCCTGCACGGTTTCCAATCCCAGCTGCATAGCATCCGCTCCATGCTCCTCTCGATCAGTTTTTGACCGTCTCTCGTGCGGTCCGAACCCTGATGATTCTCCAGACTCTGTGGTATTCAATTTGGACTCTTTTTATTATGCACCCACAGGTGCTAAGAAGAAGAAGTCCAGGGCAGCGTGGGCTCATCAAGCCCAGACAGCTGCCCCAATCTCTGACTATCGAGGCGTCCCGCTGATTATTACGCAGGCCCCTGATGGGAAGTTGTATAGAACCGCTCAAGTCCAGTCGCCAGCGGCGAACGGACGAAGTGGTTCCTCTGACCTGCGTGAGGCTGTCCTCCACAAATGCAAGGAAAGAGAAGGGGCCTCGGCGTGCAAAGAGTCCTCACATGGACGTCACTGCACCCAGATCATCGTCAACTGCTGCTGCAACAATACGGCAATAACGGAAGATCGGCCGTCCGTCTTCCAAAGATTACAGCATCCGAGCTCGGAGGACGAAGCACCTCCTATTGCCTCCTGCAATTTCACGCAGAAAGTCCCCACCGAGGGAAAAGGGAAGAAGACAAGCATCTCCAGTCCCAAGATATCAGCCACTACAGCTAAGAAACTGTCGTCTAAACGGTTGTCCTCCACCGGAGTATTCTAACACACCCGTTCAAAGACGAAATCTGCCGTAATGGGAGATTCATCGTCCGCACCGATGAGGGTCGAAGGAGCTGGGGGTAGCACTCCTCCAAACATCCACAACAATCCGATGTTTCAAGGAGACGAGCCCGGAGAAACAACTCTCCCATCAGGTGCAACAGATGCTGATGAAGCAAGCTCCGAAGCTGGGGGTACTGTTCCTTCTGAATCCGAACCCGAAGAGAATATTCTTACCTACCCCGATGATTTCTCGATGCATGGGTACGACTCGGAGGGTGCACCCTCCACCGTCCCTTCCGTCACTCCTCACGTAAGGATGGTATTCATGACAGACAGTAATCAAGGTGGCTCCAATGATCGCCAACGCATCGACACTTTGGAGGCCATACTACACGCCTTGGTCAAGTCTGTAGACGAGATCAAAGCGGCGCTTCCTACTCTGCAGGGAGTGACACCTAGCCAGACAAGTGCAGGTCCCCCAATCAACGTAGATTCAAATTCGGCGGCACCGAACCCGGGCAATAATCCTCCCGAAGTAATGGCTTCGACTGCGACAGATGAGACCCGAGAAGTAAGGAGAGAAGTTCAAGAGCTCCGAGCCATGTTCCACGCCCGAGAAAACTCTCAAGACTTCAGAATACGGCAACCATATCCTGCTGAATGGAGGGATGTTCCATTCCCACCAAGATATAAGCCGTTCAATATCAACCCCTATGATGGCAAGACCTCAGCAAGTCGGTATATCACTTACTTCGAGGTCACCACCGACCATCTGCCCCATGATGACGCTATACTCACGCGGTTATTCATCGGGGCATTGGAAGGAGTCGCCTTCGACTGGTACCGCAACCTGCCGGACAATTGCATCCACTCCTTCGCTGGCTTCAAACACTTGTTCTTGGAGAGGTTCTACGAGGTGGGGCAGGACGTCATAATGTCTACCCTCATGGACGTCATCTAAGGAGAGAAAGAGCTGACGAGGAATTACATTGAGCGATTTCGTCAAACCGCAATGAAGTTACCATCTGGCAATCCGGATTCTTCCCTGATTGAAATTTGCTAAAAAAGACTACTCCCAACAATTAGTCTCTGGATGGGCGAAAGTCAATTCAAGGACTGGAAGGCTTTTATCATCAATGCTACAAGTGCTGAAGAACGATTGAAGAAGGCCCGCCAGCTGGGGTTGCATATCTCAGAGGGAGAGAACAAGGGCAAGCGTTCCAGCACCAACACCAACAATGGGGGTAGCCCCTCCAACAATCGGGACAACAGAGGCAAGCAGGCCATGGTGGCCGACACGGCCCAGAAGCTGGAGTCACAACCAACAGACAAACAATGGCCTCAAATCACTTACTCTTTTGAAGACGGCCACGTCAAGCCTATCTTGGACATGCTCATACAAGGAGATAGAATTCAGCTCCCTCCGCCAAGACGGGAGCCTCGACCGGCTGACTTGGAGAACCCAAAATTCTGCTATTACCACCGTTACGTCCACCATGCAACACACGACTGCTACCAACTGAAACGGTACATCCAAAACCTCATCGATTCGAACGCTCTAGCCATCGATTTCGAGGAGGTAACCGTAGCAGCCAACATGGTATCCGTACAATTCGGCAGCTTCCCGCCAACAGAGACTCAAGACGGTGTTATACCCATCCCTCTGGCAACGATAGAAATTGCTAATCTTCCGCCTGCTCGAGATCAAGCTGCCAATCTTGTACCTCTCACTACATCGCGAGGAAAAATTATGTGGGTCCATCCGGACTTGGTCCACGAGGTGACTCAGCCCACAATCTGAAGATGAACCCTATGAAATCGTTCTTGGGCGTATCCAGCAGGAAGTTCTTAGGCTTCATCATCACTACGCAGGGTATCCATGTAGACCCCGAGAAAACAAAGGCGATCATGGAGATGGCTCCCCCGAAAAATCTCGGTGAACTTAGAGGCCTCCAAGGAAGGCTAGCTTACATCAGGAGGTTCATTTCTAACCTCTCCGGATGCTGCCGACCATTCACACACCTCATGAAGAAAGGAGTCTCGTTTGTATGGGACGAGGAATGCCAGCGTGCTTTCGACAGCATCAAGGAATACTTATCAAATCCTCCAATTTTGGTGGCCCCGGTCCCTGGAAAACCATTTCTACTCTACGTACGAGCAATGGAACACTCCCTTGGTGCCCTGCTGGCACAAAACAACGACGCAGGCCACGAACATGCCATATATTACCTCAGTCGAATGATGATTGGGCCAGAACAGCGATACACCACTGTGGAGAAGGAGTGCCTCGCCCTGGTGTTCGCCATTCAAAAGATGCGGCACTACGTCACAGGGCAAACCATACATGTGATCTCCCGAGTCAACCCTCTCAGAGTCCTCATGACTAAACCAGGGGCACTCAGCTCTCACCTCGCTACATGGGCAATATTGTTGTCCCCTTATCATATGATCTTCGTCCCACAAAAGGCTGTCAAGGGTCAAGCCTTGGCAGACTTCTTGGCAGCCCACCCAGGATCGGAGTCATCCAGAATATATGAAGAGATCCCAGATGAGGTCGCCGATTCGAATACAGCCACCCACGATAACATATGGCGGATGTTCTTCGATGGCGCTTCAAGAACCGGACCCAAGGGAAATATTGTCGTTGGGGTCGGGGTGGTATTGATTTCTCCTACTGGGCTGGTGATCAATCGCGCCTACTCCCTCACAGAACCCTGCTCCAACAATGTGGCCGAGTATAACGCTCTGGTCATTGGCCTCCAACTTGCAAGAGAACTGGGGGTAGAATACCTTGAAGCATACGGCGATTCCCAACTAATCGTCAATCAGATCCGGGGCTCGTACGAAGTCCGCCACGAAGACATGATCCCTTATCACCAAATAGCGATCGACATCATCTCGTCGTTCGAGGGGTTCTTCATCGAACATGTCCCCAGACTCCGAAATATCGAAGCTGATGCCCTAGCTGGTCTTACCGCTTCCCTAGCAGTTCCAAACTATGATCGCCAATCAGTGGATGTGATAGGCCACGAACTGGTCTGTCCCAAGAACAATGTGCAATTCGTGGCAAGTTATTCCGCCCAGACGATCGATGATGCCCCAGACTGGAGACAACCATTCATCGACTTCGTCGTCTACGACATCCTCCCTGAGAACCCAAAGGAAGCTACTTCTGTCAGACGGCGTTCTCTCAGGTTCTTCTACGATACGGAGACGAAGATGCTGTATCGCCGCTCCTATGACGGATTATTACTCCGGTGCCTGTCGAACGCAGAAGCCAAAGAAGCCGTACGAGAAGCTCATGACGGTGTCTGCGGGGCCCATCAGCCCGGCCCAAAACTACAAGATCGCCTTCGCCGAATGGGCTACTATTGGCCCACAATGGTGGCAGATGCGATAGACTATGCTAGAAAGTACAAAGCCTGCCAAGTCCACGCGGACTTCATTCACTAACCATCCGAATTTTTACATCCGACAGTGGCATCCTGGCCATTCAAAGCATGGGGAATGGATATCATTGGCCCAATCACCCCACCTTCCTCCCGAGGACATCGTTTCATACTTGCTATCACTGATTACTTCTCCAAATGGGCGGAAGCTGTCCCACTCGCAGAAGTTAAGACTTCAAACGTGATCAGCTTCCTTAAGCATCACGTTATCTACCGCTTTGGACTGCCCCGAAGGATCATCCATGATAATGGGCCACAGTTCGCAAGCCACGTATTCTATCGGTTTTGCGATAAACACCGCATTTAGAATATCGCCTCGACGCCGTACAATCCGGCAGCAAACGGGTTAGCAGAGGCGTTCAACAAAACAATTATCAAACTTCTCAAGAAGTTTGTCTCCTCCAACAAACGTGACTGGAATAAAAAGCTCGACGAATGCTTACGGGCTTATCGCACCACAGTTCGAATAGCCACCAGGAATACACCATTCTCCCTGGTGTACAGGAGTGAGGCGGTCCTCCCATTGGAGACCCAAATCCCCTCACTCCGTGTCGCCTTCACCTATCAATTGACAACGGATGATAACTACCGACGTCGACTACAAGAGTTGGAGGCCTTAGATGAAAAACGCCTCCTTGCTCATCAAAGGATCAAGCTATACCAAGCACGCATCTCAGGAGCCTTCAACAAGAAGGTTAAAATCAGAACATTTCA
Source organism: Iris pallida (assembly GCA_029216955.1). Lineage (NCBI taxonomy): Eukaryota > Viridiplantae > Streptophyta > Magnoliopsida > Asparagales > Iridaceae > Iris > Iris pallida. The sequence goes on from JANAVB010009599.1 coordinate 6,013,363, forward strand.
AGTGGGCGATCTTGTGCTGGCAGTCCGGAGGCCAATGGTCATGACTCACAAGACCGCCGGTAAGTTCCAGCCAAAATGGGAAGGTCCATTTGTCATCGAGGTCGTGTTCTCCAACGGTGCTTACCGCCTCGCCAAACAGAACGGAGACTTGCTCATGTTGCCCGTCAACGGCAAGTTCCTAAAGAAATACTATGTTTAAATATCATTCTCCAGATTATCGAGTCATGTACCCCTTTAGTACCACTGAACTCTCATCCACCCTATTTCAAATCATCGAGTCATGTACCCCTTTAGTACCACTGAACTCTCATCCACCCTATTTCAAATCATCGAGTCATGTACCCTTTAGTACCACTGAACCCACAACATTTTAGATTATCGAGCCATGCACCCGCTGGTACCGCTGAACTCTCAATTACCAAGTTACGTACCGGCTGGTGCCTCTGAACTTACATTTCGGTCACTCTTGCAGATAGTAAGTCACGTATGATTATACCTCTGAACTTTCTTCCTGGAAGAGATCCTCCCTCATGATCCACTACCCACACTCCCAGTGCACAAAAAGGGTAGTCGATCCACCAGTTTTCGAAACGACCATGTCCTCATTACCTCTGAGTCGTCTTCACTTCCACCAAAAACAAACCGCCCCCTCGCATAGAACCTCCACGTTCTCCTACCTCTGAGTCGTTCTATGTACCCACTCTTCATTGAGCCCACTCCTGCCATGTCCTCATTACCTCTGAATGGGAAGGCTCCGTCGAAGAAATCGTCATATTTGCCATGTCCATGTTACCTCTGAGCAAGTATGCCGGCCCTCTTTCAACCTATTATCTGTACCCACAACCGGAGTACGACAAGGATGATAGGTCCATAAATGTCCTCTGTTGACCACAAATGTCCTCTGTTGACCGCAAATGTCCTCTGTTGACCACAAATATCTGCTGTTTACTACAAATAACTTCCGTGAAGTCTTCCCTGCCATGTTCTCATTACCTCTGAGCAGGAAGATTTCACGGTAAAACCTTCACGTTTGCCATGTCATCATAACCTCTGAGCAAATGTGATTGGTTTTCTTTCATCCCATTATCCGTATCCTGAACCAGGATACGCCAAGGATAATAGGTCCACAAATATCCCTCGCTAAGCTTCTTAGCATAAATCCACCATCTTACCATGCCCCGGGAGCCCAGCTGCTCTACGACATTCCTTTCCCAACACCAAGAACACCCATGACCACTTTGCCATAGCTGCTCCAAGCATCCAAACTTGTTATCCGTACCTAAAGCCAAGGTACACCTAGGGTAACAGGTCCACAAATAATCCCCCAAAAAGTCCGGTTCCATGGACACCACAAGTACAAAAAAGAAAAGATGAGTTGAAACATGCTCATTTATTCAAAAATCAAAGGGCTACATCAGCGGGGATCACATCCCTTACAAAAATTTAAATAAGAAAAAAAAAGAAGACAGAGGGCGGATCACTGCTCTGGAGCACATAACACCGTGAGATGGTCCTTTATCAAGGCAACCGACCGCTCAATCCTCTGTTTGGCTCGACGCTCCGCCTCCTGGTTCAGCACCGCCGCATCCTTCAGATGAGCATGGGCTTGCAAATTGTCCTCAAACTTCTTGAAGGCCCGCTCCAGGCTGACAGAAGATCGGGAAACCCTCTCGGCCTCCCGAGCGATCAACTCCTGTTCTGCACGAGCAGCCTCCCGCTCTGACTCTAAGAAGGCCAACTCCTTCTGGAGTATGAGAATCCGCTCCTTCGTGTCGGCTACTCCACGAGAGGCAGATTCTTCCCGGGCCCTACAAGCCTGACTCCGACGACCCAGTCGGTCATAGAAGACGGAGAACTTGTCAAGGTCCCCCTGCACAGCCGGCCCGGCAGTTTCTCGAGCAAGCTTGATCCTGTTCCGAGCAGCAACCAGAAAGCCCCGCTCCCGTTCAATCGCAGCGGGCAAGCCAGCCTGCCGTACCGCCAGCAGTTGGGTCACAAGCCGGTCAGCCTCTGTCAACTTAGGCTCCAGGAGCGCGGCTAACCCCACCCCACTAGGAAGACCCTTCAGAGTGTCGATTTGGCCCCGAGCGCCCCACAGAGACAGAGAAAAAGGGATCCCCCATTCCACGGCAGCGTTTATACCCCTCCCTAAGTGACGATAGAAGCTGTCAACCACATCCTGCGTCACCTCATTCAGAGCCTCCGAGGAAGCCGGTGTCAACGGGAGTGTGGCTGGCAGCACGAAAGAAGACGCGACAGAATCTGTCGCTCCTGCCACAAGAGAAACTAACTCTGCACGGAAGGACGCTTGAACATCGGCCAATTCCTCCTCAGCGGCCCGCAGAATTTGGATGCTCGACAGGGTCGAGAGGTCGATCTCCGGAGCCGTATAAGCAGCCGAAGACGAGGCCGGGGCCAGCACCAACTCCATCCCCATCTGCCCAGAGCTGGCAGGATGTCCCTCAACATGCGATGACGAAGGAGAGGAAACACTCCTTTCGCCCAGATTACGGCAGACCGGGCCTTCCCCGAGAACATCCGCGGCGGAAGGTAAAGGGTCAGGACCTGCAGGGCCAAGGCAACCATGAATCGACTTGACCCGAAGGATATGTTGATAGAGCAAATAAGCCCCCTCGGTGGTCAATATGTGGATCAGCTTACCAGTAGAAGAGCGTGGAGGCTGGGGTTCGCCTACAGCCATCACAACCTCTTCACCAACAGCCTCCGAGTCAGGAACAATAGGCTCATCTGCCCTTGCATCCTCGGGAGGAGATGCACCGAAAATGGCATCGTCTTGCTAAAGTTCAGGAATATCGGAGACGGGCCCATGGAAACTTTCGTCACCCCGGGCTGGGGCCTCAGCAGCTTGGGAGTCCTCAGCCGCTGCTGAGAGAGCCCCCGCAGAGAGAACCGCGGCACACATGTCGCTAATCAAAGCAGCAAGGGCCGGATCAACTACTGGGGCAGTAGATGGTTCAGGAGAGCCTGGTTCGTCAGACACCTACCAAGAAAAAATGATCAAGTCATATCTTCAAGAGGAAAGAAAACCGCAACAAAGATATAACTTCGACTTAGTCTTACCTCCGGAGTAGCGTCTGTACCTTCATCCTTCTCGGTGATAAGTGATCCACGAGACCTAACAGCGGCTCTCTTTACGGAAAAGGTCGCTCCACTGTCAGAAGACTCGGGTCTGACCCGTTTACACGAGGGACCAGACATAGCTGAAAGTTGTTCTTCTCTCACTACTCCCTCTTGCGTAGTAAGTAACAGATCTTCCGCCGGGTCGTCGGGTGTGGGAAGCAGTTGATCCGCTACTTCTTCACCCCCACCAGAGAGGGAGCCTTCACTGTCATTATCATCCTCATCCTCAGCCGACTCAGAAGGTTCTGATTCAGGGAGGGGGACCTGGAGCGCCAGTTGCTTTCTAGACTTAGCCCCTTTGGGCTTCTCCTCTAAGCCGGTACCCACGATGAAACTGGTACTCGGATCAAAGTTAACAGGAGGCTTGTTCGCCATAACGTGATACAAAGCAGCCACGTGCAAAATTTCCTTCGGTGCCTTAGCATCGGGAACCGAGAAGCTGACCCGAGTATGATAAGCGTCAAAATAATTCCACGCTCGGACGTCGTCAAGAACGCTGCCTTCAAAACCCAAATAAGGGTTGGGACAATCAAGGAACAACTGGCTATAACCAAACTGGCGGGAAAACCTGCTAGGTAGGTAAGGTTCCAAATACACATTATCTCGGTTGTGATAAACCAGATGCGCGGGGCGGATATTGCGCAACCAAGCAAGCATATCCGAAGACAGAAAATGAGAAGGTCCAGTACCATCAAGGTGTACCTTCCTCACTTCCTCATCAGAAAAAGGAGGAACAGACACAAAGAGGTCACACCCATCCACTCTCGCCAGCACCCTCCGACAAGCTGGCATAGTATTGTATTCCCAAGACCGGTTATGGCATTTGAAGAGAAAAGCATCTTCGACTGTAGCATCTTCCGCTACCCCAGGTCCCAGCAAAGACTTGTAGTGCATCGCCAACCACCCCATCAGGTAGTGGAAGGGCAGTTCTACGCACTCAAAATCCAAAGTCTTCTTGCGAGCAATGACTTTGGACGAGAATGTTCGCAGACCACGGTGTATGCTGCATACCATAGCAGGAAGGAGGGCCAGCCTAACTCCGAATACTAGTTTAACGACAGGGAGGATGAAATGACGACCAATCCTCTCGATAGAACCCGCTCCTCCTGAGACTACGCAGTTCCGTAGCCATATCATTAAAAATCCAGCCAGAAGCGCCTTCTCCGACATCTGTATGGTCCCGTAGTGAAAATAACTAAGAGAGTCAGCTTGACTTCCGAATATATCGCTCTTGGATCGCGACTTCTTGACACTTGACATCAGATCCCTTACCTCTACATGCGTTCGAGGGGCTCGGGGAGTAACTTCGCCAGAAGGATCAACTCTAAAAAGATAATTAATCCAGGATGTGGTATGGGGAGCGGTCCCCTCGGAGCTATCCGTCGTTTTTATAGCCATCTGATGACAAGCACTATGGTGGCACAACAGCTCCCGATACACCGCAACAGAACCCGGGAGTTGCCTGTCCAAGGCCTCGAACTCCTCATTCGACGGGGTATACACCTCAAAAGGCTCATTCCTCCATGGAAGTTTAGAGACAGTATACATTTCATGAAGAGCAAGCCCCAGCTCCCCTGCTGGTGCAAAGAACGTCCCCGTTCGCCGACCATACATCTCCAAGAGTGCTACGAACAGTGGTTTATTAATGGGAAGCCCGTAACAAGTGCCCCGAATGGCATGGTAAAGCCCCACCTCCCGTAAGAATGTTCCATAGGTCCGCAAAACCCAAGTAGTCAACTGGGCCCACATAGAGGTGGGGTTTATCCAGCTCGGCAGTGCCAGCCTACCAACAGGATAAGACCTCTTGCGAACAAGCCGATTCAGGAAAGTATCAGCTTGAGTAAGTGTGAAGTTGGGACCGTATACATTCATAAAAGAGCCCGGGGCCAGACCCATCATATACCGGAGGACGGAATCCTTACCCGCATACGTTGACCGCATATTCGGATTATAATGGATGTTGCCCATCAACATCCCTGATTGAGTGGGAGTTAAGTTACACACCATCTTCCGGTCCAGCAACACCATATTGAACCATGACAAAGGATAATGACGTTCCATGAGAGGAATATGGATTGCCACCCCATCCAAAGAAAAATCCTAGTTCTCTGAAATCTCTAAAACTCGAGGATTCTTGATGATTAAAGCATCACCGAAAAGGAACAAAGGCTTCAGGTATTTTCCATCCAGCTTCCCAGTATTCATCATGGAACGGAGGTAATGGAGGGTCTGATCCTCAATGGCCTTCAACCTCTCCGAAGGCTCATCAGTAGGGAATTGATTCAACACATGCTTAATTAAGTCGTCAAGACGCACGCCCAGGGCAAATTGATTCGAACCCACTATAAGCTCCCCAGCAGGATTTACTGGCAGATTTACTGGAGAAAGACGAAAGAAACGAGATTAGGAGATAGTTAAAAAACAGAAGCATTGGAAAGATTATCTGAGTCTATGCGGCTCGGATTGTCACAGCCTCATGCGGCTCAGCATTAGATACATCCATGCGGTTCGGTGCATCGTAGCCTCATACGGCTCCGAGTTAGCCGAGTCCATACAACTCAAATTCAGACGAGCTTCTAGACCCATGCGGTTCAGGCTAAGCACGCCTACGAAGCCAGACTCATGCGAGCGGAGGCGGATGTAAGCAAGCGAGTTTATGCGGTTCAAAAAACGTGAGCAACGCTTATGCGGCCCAAATCAAAAACACATATGCGGCTCAGATCGAGTATAACAAGCTCATACGGCCCCATGGGACGAAGGGTTCATGCGGTCACATCGATAAGCCCCGTACATACGGCTTGTGCATAAAGTATGCAGCAGAGCCATGGCAACAGTTAGGGTTTCTAGACGACCCTTACCAGCGATAGGCGGGTGAACGTCAGGATGAATAGAACGCACAGCAGCCGGAGAAGGAGTGACCACGTTCGTCGCTGCAGTCGTCGTAGAAGCAATCGCCTTACCCTTCGCGGCCTTCGACGCAGCAGCTTTCATGGGAGCCATTGTCGATCATTGAAGGAAGAAGACAAAGAACAAAGTCGGCAATAGAGAATTCGAGCAAAGAGAGAAGGTAAAGAAACCCCCAAGAGACTGGAAGACTCCTATTTATAGGCGAAAGAGACCCATAAAAATAAACAGACGCCTCGGATTACGTGCCGCCTCAAAAGATAAAGGTAAAATGCTTCGGTTAAGGCAAAACCGACCCTTGGGATCCTCCCCCAAAAGGCGGCGTTAATTCAAATCAAGGGCACTTAATGAAGATTTGCACACGTGGTCAGGACGCGTGGCAAAGAGCCTATTCGGCCAGATGAATTTATACGGCTGAAACACTTATGCAGCTAGGAAGCTCAGGCAGACAGAATATCTTATGCGGCATGAACGGGGCCATGCTTCTTATTCAAAGTGTTTCAATTTTGCAAATTGAAAACTTTGAAGGGGGTCCTGTAGAAGCATAGAAAATATCAGAATAATGGTTCATGCGTCTCCGGATACGAAGCCCATATGGCTCATATGGGAGCTGTCTTATACGGTTCAAAAAAAGACTCTCAGTCTCATGCGGCTCGAGAGTGTATGCGGTTCAGCAGGAATATGCAGCTCGATCGATGCTACGTGTCCCTTTGTGATCCTTTCCTACAGCTGGTCCTTTGAATAGTGGCCTCATTTAATGCTCTTACACGATTTGACGACTGTGGCAGCTCTGGCATAAAGTGTCATAATGGCTCTGCCATAATAACAGACTCTTCGGGAAAAGAAGAAGATCTCTGACCCGATCTGTCAGAAATCCTAGGTTGCCGCGTGGCAAATCTCATGCGGCTTAAATAGAGAACAGCTCCATGCGGCTCACTGAGAAGTCACCCTATATGATTAGCAGAAATCAGCCATATGCGGCCCACTGAAAGCTCAGCCCCTGCGGCTCAATACAACGCTAGCTCATGCGGCTCGCAAAGACTATACACATGCGGCTCATTGAGAGTTTGTTCCCTGCGGCTCGATGAAGCATTGACCTATGCGGCTCACGAAGAGTACCTTCCTGCGGTTCAAGTGTTGCCCATCCTATGCGGCTCTGGCAGGACCCACAAATAAAATACGTGGCATCGGATCAATCAAGGATTTAACCGAATCTCAACAAATATATTTGACGTCATCATCATAATTACTGAGATCAAGGCATATCATTTATCATCAAGCCAATGGGACACGTGGCGAGCAATCGGACATTGGCATAATCAATCATGAAGATTTAAAGCAGTTAGCATTAATTGCTCATAAGATACGGTGCTATCCGCATTAATGGCCTAGATTTATTGTAATCAGGATCAAGGGTTCAGATAGATTGAAGGAGCGCCGACATTTCAAACAAATGATCATTAGCAAGCCCAAATGATCACACCCCACTCCTATAAATAGCCAGCATCATTTCCTTGCAAACCCCCCGACAACTAAAGAAAAAAAAAGAGACAGATATACAGAGAGGGTTCCCCTCTTTTCGATAACCACAGAGAGAGAGAAGCCAGGAGAGCAACAGAAGGAGAGCAAGAAGAGCATTCCCTCGTCCACGCCAAGCAGATCTTCTCCGAGCCAAGACTGCATACCGATCGTCCAAGGAGTAAGGCAGGGCTGCCGTCGCCTTCCCGAGTCTCTATCGTCACCCCCCAGAATCTAAAATAAACAATCGTACTTAGACTGCTGTACCTAGGTTTTCGTCCCTAGGCTTTCTTTGTACGAGCGAGTTTGTATTGTGAGTCTAAGTTCAGTCCTCCGATAATTGTTCTGTACTTTTACAATCAATGGCAAACACGGACACTACCAAAATATGGCAAATTTGCGATGAATTTAACGACTCCATGAACGGACGTCGCTAATTTTTGGGAATTTAGCAACGTGGTAATGTGTGATCGCTATTCATCGCTGTTGGCGACTAACAGCGACAAATAGCGACATTAATTTATTAAATAGGAATCTGCATCGCAATATCGTTGCTACACGTTGCTAATTATTTAAATATAGCGACGCTTTGCGACGAATGTTATAGAACGTCGTCGTATATTACTAATCAGCGACGTTTAGCGACGTCCGCATGCTGACGTCGCTAAATGTTTCATATAGGGCAGGAGGGTTTTCGTTTCGATCATTCCCCAAAATTTTTCTTCCGCCCCAATTTTCCCGCTCTCCCTCCTCCGGCGCTCGTACCCTGCTCCGGCGATCTCCATCCTCTGGCGATGTCCCTCCTCCGGCCTCCTCCTTCTCCTCCCTTCTCCTCCGACGATCTCCTTTCTCCGGCCTCCTCCTTCTTCTCCCTTCTCCTCCGACGATCTCCCTCCTCCGACGATCTCCCTCCTCCGGCCTCCTCCTCCTCCTCCTTTCTCCTTAGGTAGCCCCTCCCTCTCTTTCCCTCTCTCTCTCTCACACACACAAAACCCCTCCAGACGCGCGCGGTGGCCAGGAGTAGGCGGGCGAGGGATGGAAATGGGTGGGAGGGTGGCCGGAAGGGGGCGTTAATGGGTGGGCGGGTGGGCGAACGAGCGGGAGAGGGGGTTGTATATACTCATGTACCCTACCATTTTGCTGTACACACTCGATCTCCATCACTCATGTATACAGGGAGCACAATGCCTCCTTGCACCTGTATATGTGTGAGGGTATATACAGTTGTGTATATTCAGTTAACCAGGTATATGCGTGTGTATTAGCATACGTGTGTGTAGTATCACAGGTATATGTGTGAACATGTGTGTGTGTGTGTTGACATATGACAGCAAGGTATATATAATGTGTAAGTGACATACAAGCCCTTCCGATAGCCTCCTGCTCGTAGGTTGTCACGTCGATAATATGAATTGGAAGTAATTTTAACTTGTTGAGAATTAGAAAGGGAGAAAATAGGCAATAATTTTAAAATGCCACATGCCGCAATGACCATCAATCTTTCGATAGACACTGGATTGGTACCAGTCAGACACTGTCCCTACAGCCATTCGACTGGCAAGGCAGAAATCTAGGTACGATATTTGCTATAAGGAATTTGCATTAATCTACGGTACGACATGGTGATCAGCACATAGTCCCTGCAGCTATTCGACTGGCGAGGCAGAAACTATGTAGCCGTAGATAAAGTTGACTGCCCTCCGACCCCCATCCCTCGGAAATAATGATACGACAACCTATCACTATATCTTTTAGTAGTAGATGATGTCTTAGTATTACATTATGTGGGTTCATCTTGATTCTGTTACATCCATCAGATACTAGATTCGATAAGAACATATACTACACCATATGTACAGAACATAGATGATTCAAACTAATATATGCTAGAATGAATTTTGGATTGTGTTCTGAGCCATTCGTCCCCACACTTGGCAATTAAGCATGTAAAATATATCGTTGAAAAACATAAGACTTATGGTCGTTACTGCAGAAAGTGCAGACCGACATGAACTGATGTACGAAAAGGAGGGGATCAAAGCTGTAACAAGTAAAGTTGTGTTTTGGATGTTCTACTCTTGTAAGCTCTTTGTTCACAAAGCAAGATATAATGAATACTAAGCTCTATACTTGAGTTACGAACTCGATACTTGTTCTGTATTCTTTAATTATAACTTGCTTTGTGAACAAAGAGTTTACAAGAGTTCTTTTTCCAAAGCACAACTTTACTTGTTCCAGCTTTGAGCCCCTCATTTTCGTGCGTCAGTTCATGTCGGTCTTCAATTTCTCCAGTAACTTCCTCCAATTAACCTCCATCCCTCGGCAGTGATGATACGATAACCTATCTTGATTCTGTTATTATAGTAGATGATGTCTTCGTATTACATTATGTGAGTTCATCTTGATTTTGTTACATTCTTCAGATAATAGATACGATATGAACATATACTACACCATATGTACAGAACATAGATGATTCATATTAAATTATGCTAGAATGGATTTTGGGTTGTGTTCTGAGTCATCCGTTTTCACACTTGTCAAAAAATAGAATATAACCTTTTTATCTGCTTTCGAAAAAATTGAATATAACCTTTTTACCTGCTTTCGAAATGTGTTCTGAGAGCGTTGGGCTCCTTTCTGAGGTCCAACTATGCGGGTCTGTGGATCAACTACTCGGATGCCCCGGAAGAGAGAAAGACATTCTGGTTTGCCCACTTCAAGGTAATTAAAGATAGTTAATTTAGTAGGATTAATATAATTTTAAGCATTTTTAGAACTTATTATTTTAATTTGTAATTCTTGTAGAGGACCAATTTTTATCCACCACACCGGGCCGAGCAGATTGAGAGACAGTTTCCTGCCGTCGCCGCCAAGCTGATCCGTGATGCAATTAACGATCAGAAAGCTCATCAGCGCTCCGAAAAGTCGATTGCTGGTTGGATCACGCCTGACTAGTGGACCGCGATGAGGGCTCGATTTGAGAAGCCCCGGTACAAAGAGCAGTCGGAGAAAGCGAAGGCAGCTAGGACGAGGGCCAAAAAGTGGTGTGCTGGATCGATTCCTATAATAGAGCATTTCTGTCGTCTGGTATGTAATTTATTGCAATATATAAGATTTTATTGATAGTAGGAAAAAATTTCTATTTTAATAAAGAATAAAATATAACAAATACGCAGGTACAGTGGGGTGAGGACGCAAACATGGTAACCGTCTTCCTGGCCACCCATCGAAAGGACGAGAAGCTCATCGACGAGAGGGCTACTCAAAGCTATGTAAGTACTAATTTAGATTTCGTTAATTTTAACATAACTTGAAGAATATACAGATAACCATATAGTTAATAATCATTAAATACATTAGACGTTTATTATGCTAATTTAGGTAAGTACTAATTTATAGAGATGCACAATTTTCTAGGACGAGTTTATTAGGCTACGTGAGCGTGCGAGTGCTAGTGCACCTGCAGAGGGAGGGGTTGGTACATCGCAGCCCTCTTGGCCTCAGTCGAAGAATGACCTCTGGAAGACCGCCGTTGGTGGTCTTCATAGGGGTACGTACTACGGTACGGGGTCCTACGGTGCATTTGTTACGACGCAGGCATCCAGGGCTCCCTCTGCCAGTGCGCATTCACAGCCCTCACAAGCTGAGTTGGCCCAAGTCGAGGATACCATTGCCCGCCAGATTACTGATCTGTACGAGGATATGCTGAGGAGGATTTCTGAGCAGCCAGGGTCTCAGGTACAAGGGGACGCTGCGTCGGTCACCGCACGCTTTGACGAGCTCAAGCGCACCCTGAGGGACGTACAGGGGATACAGGAGTCCATTCACGGCACCGTTACTAGGATAGTGGCTTGCATGGAGCAATATAGCACCAGACTGCTAGCTCTAGAGGAGACGCGGACGCACCCATCTCCAGCGGTTACACTACCTTCTTCTCCAGCGGTTACACTGCCTCCTTCTACAGCAGTTACACTGCTTCCTCCTTCATCGTCGTTGGTGGTAATTACACCGGAGCAATATGCTTACCTTCTTTCCATGAGCGGTGATGCTCCTCCTGATCAGCCGTAGTCGACATATTGTTGTGTGATGGCCCATTGTTGGGTCTTTTATGTGTTTCTACATATATTGTTATTGTATTATAGTTTTGGATACTTTGTGTTCGTGATTATGTTTCATATTTTTTGATACTGTTGTTGAAATGTTTTCATATATCTGTGTTTTTCTATTACTATCTTCTATCGGTGTTAAGTTTTTCACCAAAGGGGTCGGTGAACCCAAGAAATTCTACGGAGGGTTGCTCCAGGGGTTGCATTGGCCAGTAAATGCTGCTGCAAATGCTGCTGTAAGTGCTGCTGCAAAAGCTGTATTTTTTTAATTTTTTCCTAGTTTAGCGACGTTTAGCGACGTACATCGACGAAAAGAAACGTCGCTAAATAAGTATCAGAATGTCGCTAAATACGTGTCAACACGTCGCTGATAGTCGCTAAATGTCACTACCGTACTGACTGGCAAAACCACCATTTAGCTATAGACGTCACCAATACGTTGCTATGTTTAAGTAATATAGCGACATGCCGACGTCGTAGAACGTCGCTAATGTCCTGATATGCCAGGTCAGCATGGTTGTAATGGGCGTCGCAACAACGTCGCTAGTTGACGTCGGTAAATGTAGTCGTTGTACGTCGCTAGTAGTCGCTATATCAGCGACGCATCTACGTTGCTAATTGTCGTCGCAATAGCGACATATTGTGACGTTTTTGTGTTTAGCGACAAGGTAAATCGCGACTACGTCGAAACGTCGCTAATTACGTCGCCAATTCGATTTAGCGACGTATCTACCTATTTTAACACTCATTTTAGACTATCTGTATTATTTTTGAACTGTTTTATTTATAGTTGCTTCTGCACTTTGAACTTATTTTCAGTTGTAGTTGTTTTACATGCTATCTTAGTTGGTTTTATCTATTTACTCATGCTTTCTTACTGTTACTACTAATATTATCATACTTGAGATGCTGCTTGTTAGTTCTTATCACTATTTTTGGATATTACTCGACCTCTTCTTTGTTATTGTTGGCTTCATTAATTGCGGGGGAGCCACATTTTGCGTACATAACAAAAGGGGAGAAAGAGTACGTACCAAAAGTTTTTCTAGTTTTTCGATCGATCCGGAACAAGTCAGGTATAAATTCTTCAAAGTTCTAATATTATTTGTTATATTTTTGTATAGACTCAAAGTTTGTCAATTATCAAAAGGGAAGATTATTGGTCCATTGGTTCATGATCACACCTGATTTTGATAATCAACGTCAACCTATGTCGATACACAAAATATACATACTACTACATGCTTACAGAATTCAGATGAGAAGAATGTATGCATCCTACCACTTCAAAGTACAGATATCGCATCGTCATCAAGAACCAATCACACTGGAAGCAAGATCAAGCTTTTTATATTTTCTTCTGTATTTTCAATTATATTGAGTCTAGGAAATATATGTGAGGTTGATCAGGATTGGTACTGGCTTAGGTTTTTATCAGTCCACTTTCTAAAAAGTCTACATATCCAAACTTCCAAGTCCACTATCCAAAAAGACCAAAAACCTAACACAAATTGGCCTAAAACAAACTGATATGACCCTGACAGAACTCAGGGAGAACTCGGCCCGAGTTCGGTCATGGGTATTTCAAAATTCAGTTTGGTCTTCCACTATATTTGCCTACAACGTTCGAATGTGAGATTCATGCAACTGAACTCAGCCCAAACTAAGCTCGAATTCGGTCTGTAAAAACACTATAAATAGAGGAGAATTTTCACCTTTTCAACTCACTCATTCACACTCTTCTCTATTTATTCCAAAGTATTTTCTACGAGCAAAGCTTTCAAATCAAGCCTATACCACTCTTAGCCAAAGCCAGTATAGTTCTGTTCATTGAATAGTTTTGGTACTGAAGAGGTGTATCATAGGTTGAAGCTATAAAATGTTCAAGTTTTTAAAATTATTTTGCGGAGTCGGTCGTGTGCTCGTCACCAAGCACGGTGTTGTAAGAGACTACAATATCTTATTTAGCTTGTGGCATAGTAGATTAACATCGAGCAAGAGTACTCGAGACTGGACTAGTCCTCTCAGAGGGATACTAGTATACATCGCCGTATCACTGAAGTTGATTCTCTTACCTCTTACTTTACCGTATTTTATTTACTGTCATAATATATAGCTGCTTAATTTTTAACTGGTGATAATTTCCGCTGTACACGCACACACTCTATTTACCCCCTAGAGGTTCTCAACGGTCCTACATGTAGTTTATTGTCACTGTCATTCTGATTAGTACTTCTGTCCATTCTGTCCCTTGGTTGCTAGTAAAATACTTATTAAGACTCCCTGCTTAACCTTGGATTAATGCTTCTTTCTTTTGCTTCTTTTTTTTCTTTTTTCCGCTCCAGACAATTGTTTTCTTATATGAGGCATACTTGCTTTTCTTTTGTAGTAGTGTTCTGCAAATAAAAAAATAAATTGTTTTCTTACTGGAGTCATGCTTTCTTACCTAGATACGAACATAATGCAATCAAATGACATTAATTTTTTTTAAATAAATAATAATAATTAACAATAAATAAACATTCAACAATAAATATAAAAATATTGTATTTCTCAGTTTCTCTATTAGTTGATTTTTATCTTAATAGAAATAAATATGCAATTAAATGACAAAATTATTTTTTCCAATAAATCTGTCTACCACATATAAAGATAATCAACAACAATTTATATAAAAAATATATATTAATAAATTATAAAACTCACATAATAAAAAGTGACTGATTCTAGTAGTTCTTTTAGTCCAGGGGTCGACCACATGGATTCTCTTTTTAAAAAACCTTAATATACAATTAGAACATACTAGTAAAGGAAAAATTATATTAATAAATTAAAAAATTAAACACACTTAATCATCACCATTACAAAAATATATATTAATAAATTATAAAACTCACCTACAAAAATATAAATTAATAAATAGTGGTTGCTTTGATAATTTGTGATATTATTGCTTACTTATTTTATACGATAATATTAGTAACTAATTAACTATTAGGTAAGAAGCACTCAAGCATTAATCATGGATGGAACTTTTAAGGTCTATAGATGTGTAGTATAACAAACTTATCAAGAACTATATAAAAAAAACTCACATGTTCCCATGACGTGGAGGAGGAAAGTATTTGTTCCTAGTTGATTTGTAGTGTAACAAACTTATCAATAACTATAAAAAATTTAAAATAAATTCAAAACTCACATGCGTCCATGGAGGAGGAAAGAAAATATTTGTTGCTAGTTTCCTTTATAGCCGGTCGGCAAGGAAGCAATTACAAAAGTAACAAACCCTAATAAAGTATTCCTATTAAAAGGCCTCGGAACTACTAATTTGCATTGATGCACATACAGAACTCAGCTGGGCCCAATTGCAATGGGCTATGTTATATGTATATATAGTAACAAAAGATTGGGGCCCTTAAAAATTTTAGGCCTGAAGCAAGTGCCTCATGGTCTTCTTATTAAGTCCAGCCCGAAAAACTAGTCAAACACTGGCACATGCACACACACACACACACACACACACACACACACACACACACACATATATATACAAAAGTTTCGTCCGCGTAGATCGTGGGGCCAGTGCGCGCGCCTGCTCAATCTAACGGTTGAGGGCGAGGGAGCTCCCGTGGTGTGTGTGTATATATATATATATATATATATACCAAAACATACCCCATTTTATTCCAAAAAGCTGAAAAGCCGAAACCTTTACAAGTATATCAGAAGGCGCAAAATGCCGAAGCCTATACACGTATACTATCAAAAAAAGGGTGTGAGGGAAGCCGAAACGACTAGTCCAGGGCTAGGAGGGAATTCCAGAAGATCGTCTGGCCGTAAAGACAGAGGGATCTTCTCTTGCGGCACTGTCTAATGGTATCCCCAATAAGCTGGTCAACGGTGTACTGATGGCCTTCATATCTTGCCTTATTGCAATTCTTCCAGATTACCCACGTCGCAGCAGCTGCGACGATCTGGTGACCGTGGGATGCAGAGCCCCATGCCGCTATTAGTTCGTCAAAGCACCAGCCCCCTGGGGCCATCCTGCAGCATTGGGAAAGAATACTCCAGACCTTGATCGGAAGGTCTCCCTGACAGAAGATGTGGTCCACCATTTTCGATTGACGATCCGTACAGCATGTGCACGCGGACGCAAGGCTGAACCCGATAGTGTTGTGCGTGTCGTCAGTGGGGAGGATCTTGCGAAGGGCTCTCCACATGATAAAGGACCACTTCTTGGGGATGCATGTCTGCCAGAAGAATACGATGCTAGGAGAGGGCACCACAGTACCTTGGAGAACAGTTCTGGCCTATTTGACCGAGAAGGAGCCCGTAGCTTCGACCGACCACCGGATCTCGTCAGCGTCGGATCCGATCATCAATCCGATCCGACAGATGCTCTCTACAGCCGCGGTCCCGGCCCAATCCCGGACATTGTTCCAATTCTATATATTTTCGTTGGGGTCCCACATGTCCTTGATCTTGGAGTTCCTGTAGTCATTTGAGAGGTTGGAAAGCAAGGTGTCTCTAATCCATCTTTCGTTAATTGTAGATGAGTCCCCGTCTTCCAACCGAAGACACATCACAGGTTCGGCAAGAGAGCGCCCGATGAGTATACGACGCCACACCGCAGATGATTTGTTGTTAAAGATGGCCGTCGATGGGTGTATGTGCTTGATGTATCTTGCCTTCATGAACCTAGTCTATAAGTTCTGGGTCGTGAGAAGTTTCCACCACAGTTTCATAGAGAATGCTTTAACAATAAGGGAAAGTTTGGTGAATCCCAGGCCCCCCTCCTCGGTAGGATGCGCCATAGTATCCCAGCTAGCCCGATGATGCTTGTCGTGGCCGTTGATGTGCCCCCAAAAGAAGTTGCTAAAGGTGCTCTCGATCAAAGAAAGCACAATCTTGGGTGGAGAGCATGCCGCAAGAGTGTATATGGGTATGGATGTGAGGACGTGCTTGATGAGGATCATCTTACCTCTAGGGGAAAGTGTAGCGTTATGACATCCTTCAAGTTTTTTCCTGATACGGTTGATCAGGTCCTCAAAGATACCAGCTTTGGATCTCCCAGGACAGCCGAGATAGTGGAAGGGGGGATGCTTGATGGGGAAGGAGATGGTGTTGGATAGAACGACCGCTTGCTTTCTCTTGATATTGTGGTGGGCGTAGATAACACTTTTGTCTGGGTTGACCCTCTGGCCGAGCACCTGACGTATCTCTGAAGAGTGTTGTGGACAACATCTACGGACCCTACGTCCCTGGAAGAGAAAATGAGGATATCGTCAGCGAATGACAGGTGGGTGATAATCGGGCAGCCGCTGGCAGTATGGTAGTGATGGAAGTTAGTAAAGCAAGCCATCTTATTAAGGTTCCTACTCAAGGCATCCGCTATAATGATAAATATTGTGGAGGATAGAGTATCTTCTTGTCTAACCCCGTGACTCAATTTGAAGAAGCCGTCGGCCTGGCCGTTGATAACCATAGAAAACCAGGAGTTGCTGATCGATCTCCATACGATATTAGTCCATGTTTTGGAGAATCTGAAAGCTCTGAAAACCAAGATCAAGAATTGCTAACCTAGTCTGTCGTACGCTTTCTCCATGTCCAATTAGATAGCAATGTTGCCCCCTCTTGCCGGGAGCTTCAAGTAGGTAATTAACTCTTGAGCCAACATGATATTATTATGGATATTTCTACCACGAACAAATCCACTCTGTTCCTCATAGATGATCTTGGGAAGGAGACTAGACATGCGGAAAGCTACAATCTTGGATATGATCTTGTTGGTGAAGGTGTAAAGACTGATGGGACAAAAATTACAGAATGTCTCCGGGTTCTCCTTCTTAGTGATAAGGATCAGGTTGGTGCTCGAGATGGCTCTGGGGTACATGGCTCCTTGGAAGAATGTAGAGACCGCTTCGTGGATATCCAGTTTGATGATGTCCCAACATGTGCAAAAGAAGACCCCCGAAAACTCATCTGGTCCGGGAGCACTATACTCGTCAAGGGCCCAGATGGCGTCTTTCACCTCTTGCTCGGACGGAGGTAGTTCTAGCTCGATGTTGTCTATGTCGCTTATAAGATGGGGTATCTCCTCCAGGAAGTTGGTGTTCCTGTGAACCGACTCCTTGAAGAACAGTTGTGAGAAGAATTTTATGGCCGCCGCTTGGATACCCTTAGGATCGTTGATGATGGTCCCGGTTTTGTCGGCTATTTGGTGAAGCGTGAGTTTCTGTCTACGACCGTTAACGTAGGCATGAAAGTAGCTCGAGTTTTTGTCTCCCTCGATTTCCCATTTAAGCCTCGCTTTCTGCTTCCAAAAATTAGTTTCGACTTTCAGTCAAAATTTGAGGATAGCTTTGGTGAGGTTAAGAGCGGTCCTAGCATCTGGCGATCTGTCAGTCATAAATCTAATTTCTGTACGAGTGACATCATCCTCAGCCTTGAGAATGGCCTGAAATATATCCCCATATGCCTGCTTGCTCCAGATCGCCAGGGCTTTTCTTGTAGCCTTGAGTTTGTTGGCTACCCGAATGAGGGGTTCGGGGGATTCTACGATGTTCCAGGCTTCCGCGACAATGCCCAAGAACTGGGGGGTGATCGCGCCAGAGTTCCAGGAAATGGAAGCTCCTTTTTGTTCTGGCATGAGGAGCGACTAATGCCAACCACCAGGACAGTGTGGTCAGATTCGGTGGCATTGATGTGGAAAAGCTTAGAGGTGGTCCCCATTCTGTGCCATTGGGCATTCGTCAGTGCCCTGTCAAGGTAGGAATATTGACGGCGGTCGCCTTCCTGCATGTTGCACTAGGTAAAGGCATTGCCAGTAAACGTAAGGAGGGAGTGCTGTGAGTTAAAGATAAAGTTATTGAAACCTTACATGGCCGAAAGAGGGGGAGGGCACCCTCCAGTCTTCTCTTCTCTGCAGGTGATGGCGTTGAAGTCCCCTATGCAAAGCCAAGGGAGGTTATTGTGGTGGAGTTGGATGTCCAAGAGATTGTTCCATAGGATTTTGCATTCCGCGATGTCACAGCTGCCATGAACCGCGGATAGAATGGCACGCTTGGGGATTAACGAATGTTCCATCCAGCAAGATAGGGCCTGCCTGGAGTCCTGAATGACTATGATACTAACGTCCTTCAAGCAGAGGATCCAAATGTCGTGTCTGCCTGCTACGGCCTTAGGAAAGCCTAACTGCAGCTAGATGGATTTGAGCCTCTTGTAGGAAATTTTGGGTTTAATGATGATCAAAATTTCAATCTTATGAGTCTTATTAAGGCTGATGATTCTCCTCTTGGTAGGTTTGTTCGCCAGACCACGGACATTCCAAGAGAGGATGTTCAACATTAATGGAGTCGGAGGGGGGTTGGTTAGCCCGCTTGGCTGCGAACTAGTTCGGATCGCCTGGGACTCTCCGGCTCTTTTCTGTTCTGATTTCTTGGTTAAGGTAGTTGCCTCTCCCTTCTTCAAGGTAGATGTGCTGAGGATGGAGTCCTCGGGTGTAACGCCCCAGAACCAAAATACTGGAGAGCGGGGGTGTACATAGCCAGCTACATATATTGAAGTGCAACCCACCTCGCTATACGGTCATGGCTGTCTAGATACATGAGGGTTTAACTACAAGCCATCAGTCTCCTATGGTCATAAACAAGCCTATTGTCTCAATCTCAAGCAAGTAATAACAGTTACAAGATGTCAGAGCACCAAATATACAATAGTAAGGCGTCCCATACATTACATATTCGGATGATCATGAAGCTAGTCGTACAAAATATCAAGACTAGCAAGAGTTCAGGTCATACATGATCAACCCTAGGATTTGTCAATCATGTTACAGCCCGTAGGCAGACAGTAAATAAAGGTGCAATCGAGCTAACACGTGCTCGTCGGCTAAACGCCTCAAAAGAATAATTTTACAAATAAGTGGGAGGACAAAAGAAACCCACTCGTTGCCAGGGTTACGCCTGGTGGTTACCATCTCTCTGGAAGACAGGAGGATACTCTGGAGCAGCTCCGATATCTGGCCACACAGAACCAGCTGGGTTAGACCCCAGAAAGAGTAAGTGCCACAAAGGAGGCTTCACTTAGGAACTAAAACCAGCATATCATAATAGAATATTAAAGATAATAAATAAAGAACTGATAATAATAGAGATAACAACAGTAAACTGAGTACGAGGAAACCATTCAAGTAGTCAGGTCACAACTCTTAAACCAAACAAGGACCGGGGTTGCAGCCCTTCACCTGAATAGAAACCCGTCTCAAATACTATTGCTACAGTGAAGACAATAAACGAAGAGAGGAAACAGAACTGCTCCGGGAGCCAGGTTACAACCTTTAAACCAAATAAGGACCGGGGTTGTAACCCTTCGCCTGAACAGAAGTGGACCCCCGATCTTTATTGGTGAGGCCAGTATAAATAATCATAGTATTAAGGTAAGGTAAAACATGACGAACATGGCATGGGATTGCAATAAGACAATAAACAAAGAGAGGACACAGAACTGCTCCGGGAGCCAGGTTACAACCCTTAAACCAAATAAGGACCGGGGTTGTAACCCTTCGCCTGAACAGAACTGGACCCCCGATCGTTATTGTTAAGGCAAGCATCAATAATCATGTCATGTCACAATCTTGTATAGGATCAGGATAAGACTAAGCTGGAATAAACTCCATCCAATCAATCACGGCCAATCAAGAGTACGGCTTGATACTTTTAACTAACTAGGGTTATCACAGGCCTAGTTATTAGCAAATGCAATGAGATTATTCCAACAGCCACAAGCCGTGCAGACCATCCGGTTATCCAGGTCGAATGTCCGTTTATGAAGAATGCAACACGTGACTGTGTGCTGGAAATGTGCCCTACTCGTCGGTAGGCTACAAGTCCACTTAATGCGCCAAGATAACGAGATTACCTGTAGTTGGGAATCTCTTCATGTCTACTGAATTATTCTAGTTTATTAGCCTTAGTCAATTACTGTAGGTATCCCTGACCGTGGTACTCAGGGATCCCTATCCTAGACATGATGCAAGACAGTATTGGTTTATTTGTACAAACGCAATCGCCTACGGTGTCCAGGTCATTCATACTTGTCATGTTAGGCTGGCTGTCCTAACAGCATGTCATAATATATCATGTCAGTTTGCTTGTTGAGAGTGTGCTACGACGGGCAACTATCGTGTTCAGGAAATTTGCCAAAATTTACATGACATAAACATAATATGATATTTCAGTTTAATAATACTAAAAATAATAATAATAAACAATAATAAAGAGGCCAAGACTTGAGGAGGGAGCCATGCGGCAGAAAGCATGCACGCTTATGCGGCTGGGAATCAAGAGAAGTTCATGCGGCCACGGAAATTCATGCAGCTACGGAACTTCATGCGGCCACGAAAATTTATTATGCGGCTACAGAAGTTCATGCGGCTACGGAAGTTCATGCGGCCAAGGAAGTTCATGCGGCTACGGAAGTTCATGCGGTTGCGGAAGTTCATGCGGCTGCGGAAGTTCAAGCGGCCATGAAAGTTTATGCGGCCACGGAAGTTCATGCGGCTACGGATGTTCATACGGCTGCGAAAGTTCATGCGGCCATGAAAGTTTATGCGGCTGCGGAAGTTCATGCGGCTGCGAAAGTTCATGCCGCCACGGAAGTTCATGCGGCTATGGAAGTTCATGCGGCTGCGAAAGTTCATGCGGCTACGGAAGTTCAGGCGGCCACGAAAGTTCATGCGGCTGCAGAAGTTCATGCGGCTATGGAAGTTCATCCGGCTATGGAAGTTCATGCGGCCACGGAAGTTCATGCGGCTACGAAAGTTCATGTGGCCACGAAAGATAATGCGGCCACGAAAGTTCATGCTCTACGGAAGTTCATACGGCCACGAAAGTTCATGCGGCTGCGGAAGTTCATGCGGCCACGGAAGTTCATGCGGCTACAGAAGTTCATGCGGCCACGAAAGTTAATGCGGCCACGGAAGTTCATACGGCTACGGAAGTTCATGCGGCCACGGAAGTTCATGCGGCTACGGAAGTTCATGCGGCTACGGAAGCTCATGCGGCCACGGAAGTTCATACGGCCACGGAAGTTCATGCGGCTACGGAATTTCATGCGACTGTGAAAGTTCATGCGGGGACGGAACTGTTCTTCTTCTCTATTATTTCGAGAAGAAGAACCATGCAAGCCATGGCTTCCAAGCTTCATAAAACCTTCATCTAGAGTCCAAATTCGAACTTCCATAGGTCAAAATAGGGCAGAATAAAATTCTCTACAACATGGAACCATCAAAACTCGGAAGTAATAATATTAAGTAGATCAAAACCCAAGAAATCTAAAAATACTATAAACTTAGATCTACACAAATTAAGCAATAGAAATTAGAAATGCTAAGTACTAAAGTGTGTTAGAATCTCGAGAGAAAGAGAATGGAACAATAAAAATAAAGTTCCTCCATGAAGCAAGCTACACTTTCCTAAGCTCTCTCTCTCTCTCTCCTGGTGGTTGAAGAAGTAATGGTTGAGAAGAAGAAGTAAATGAAGAGAGAGAACGAGGGAATGGGTTAATAAAGGATGATGGTGGTGGTAGGTAAGGGTTCTCCCCTTAGTTCATGATGAACCAAGGCAACCCAAGCCTTGTCGAACCAACCCAAAATAGACAAAGCCATGTAATACCAAGATAAGCCAAGCAAGAAATCATACAATACAAGATAAAATACGTACATGTATTTTAAAATACGTAATATGAACTATAGGCATTACATCGGGAAGTTGGATGAGAATGTTTTTAGAGGTTGCGAGCAATTCTCCAACAGAGTCCGTCGCTGGTTCCTCAGGGGGATGAGAATAGTGTCGTCCGTATTACCAATCTGGTCTCCTACTAATTGGAGGGGGAATCCTGCTGCGAGCACCTGCAGTCCTCTGTGAGCTTGTTCTGGTCCAAGAATAGCAAGGGCTTCTACAACCTTGATTTCGTGGGAAGGATGAACCTCGCGGGGATAGTATGTTGCTTGTAGAAGTTCTTGGAGGGTCTCATCGGCGTTCTCTGAACAGGGGTCGCTGGCATCCTCTGAGTCCCACTTGGGGGCCACTGAAGAGTCACCAAGAGGAGCTATCTCAAGGGTGGGTTCGATCGCTTCCGCAACGAGGGCGTTAAACTTATTGAAGAGGGTCAGAGTCGGAGGGTGGTAGGGGATTACCGTTCTGTTCGAGGAGACGTTATTGCCTGTTGCACCTTCACTGGAGTAGAATCTGATGTAGGAGTTCGGCAGTGGGAGCAGGAGGATCGATTAAACGACTATTACTTACCCACTTTAGTGGGAGATTCTTAGGTTTTCTCTTGAGCTCTAGATGAAGACGTAAACAATGTCTCGATAGATGACCTCGTATATGGTAGTGAGAGCAGAAGATAATATGATTATCGTAGATGATTTGGTGGTTGTGGGCTTGGTTGCCCAGTTCAATGAGGATGTGATTGGGGGGCTCTTAAGTAAGGTCTATTTCTACACAAATCTTCGCATAGTGAGCTTTGGTCAGGTTGCTGGTTTATGCTGCCGTGGCCACATAAGTCCCAAAGGAATTGGCTATACGCCTAAGGGCTGCTGGGAGAAAACAAATGAAGGAGATGTTGGGAAGGGTCACCCAGGCGGCGACCGTGGCTGAGTCTTCCTTGGTGCTAAAGCACAGAGACCATTTGATAATCTTTATCTGGTGGGAGTCGACCCTACTGGTGCCTTTGGACCACACTAACCTGTGGTCAAGATCGGAGGAGAGATGAAGCAAGATATGCCTAGGGTCGAGAGGTGCCACCCTGTATTCAGCAGTGAGCCTCCAACTGGCCATAACCTCCTAAACCCGGGATAGTTTGGGGTAGCCTTAAAAAAAATTAAGAACGAAAGAGTGGGGGAAGGAGGTGGCCAGGGTGGTCAGTTCCTTTTTAGAGAATGGAACTGTAGGCACAGGGGAATCTATCAAATACTCAACATCGTTGAGGGGGATGTCATGGACCAGGAGTCCCTGCTTGGCCGCCCTGTCCGGGCGAAGCTTGTCGGCGAAGGAAGGCACCAAATGGCACGACAAAGAAATGGGTCCCTGGGATACGCAAGGGGGGCCCACATAGTGGGGGAGGAGAGAAGGGAGACTGCCTGCTGGAAAACCCCCTCTGAGCTGGGGAATGGAGCGATGAGGTCGGCGGGGAGAGTGCGACCATAGGAGGGTGAAGGGGGTGGGAAGAGAGGTAATCACAGATGGTGTGCCGATGAGCGTTGCCCTGTTGCGGATAACGACCCCGCCAGTAGGGGAGACCGGGCAAGGCAAAGAAGAAGGTCCAATAGAGGAAACAATATATGTGTCATCCGCAGAGGCGGGGCCATATGCGCCCGTAATGGTGGAACCATATGCGCTCGCCAGAGCAGAAGGGGGACCGTATGGGGGACGAGAGGGAAGGCAGCCATGGTGGGAGTCCCACCGTATGCGTCCACATACGATGAGCCATAAGTGCCCGCAGGGCCAAGGCCACCTGCGCTCGCGAGAGGGAGGAGAGGAGGAGTGCCTATGGTGAGAGAGCCACCATATGCGCCCAAGGAGTCCGATCCAAAAGCTCTTGTGTGGGCAGGGCCACATGCGCCAACAAAAGTCGCAAGGGGAAGACTGGGATATGCGCCCACGTGGGGGGTTACCATGTGTGCACAAGAAGGGAGGGCAACTATATGTGCCAAAAGGCTCCGGGGCGCATAGCTGCGCAACCCACAGAGCGGGAGATTTGAAATTCAAATCCGAAGGGAGACCTGCGACCTCCAGTCCCGCACGGAGCCGAGGGGATGGCAGGCTGGGGGTGACGGCCTTCCCCTGGGGGGGAAGGAGGACTTCGCCCGATGCCCTGGAGCCGGCCGACGGCGGCTAGTTGCAACCCGACGAGGACTGAGAGGGAAAAGGCGAGGCACAGAGATGGAGGAGTAGGCTGCTGCCAAGGGAGCGCGGGGGTAACGATGGCGATGGGCAAAGGAGGAGGAGATGGAGACAGGCGGCCCGAGAGGGAATTCGGGTGGTGAACGAAGGGCGGGGGAGGGGTAGGCGGTCCGAGGACGACAATGTGGTCGGGGGGCGGCTCGCATGGCCGAACCCGATGGAGGGCCGCCATGCGCGGATGGGGTATGGGGGGAAGGAGGGAGGTAGGGAGAGACGGGTTGGGCGGCTGCCGACCTAGGCGGGGCCGAAGGGGGACCCTGGGGATCACGGACCTGGTGGAGAAAAGAGCGCCATATATATATATATATATATATATATATATATATATATATATATATATATATAAATATATATATATAAAAAAAAATATATATAAATATATATATATATATATATTGTGGCAAACGCTCCCGCCGGGAATCGATCTCCTACTCGGGCCGCATGCCTCACCACTACCACTAGACTAGAGGATCGTTGTCTAATATATATATATATATATATATTCTAAAAGGTTTGTGTCATATGTTACCTCAGACTCTACTATTTCTTATCCTCACATTCCCTGCTTGCTTGATTTTCTAGGTTTACCATTTGTAATGGAACCACCCGAAGTCTTGGCAGGCTAACTATGCATCAAGTTCCTCACTAAAGGCTTTTTGATCTGTTTGTTCCTATATCCATGTCTTCAATCACATAGGCTCCCTCCACATTGTAGGGGCTCTTATGGCCCATATTCAATTTGTATCTTAAATCTAATTTATGGCTCACAAGGTCATACCATTATAGTTTCTAGCTATAAAAGGGTACTCGTATTGACAACGTGCATTACTAGGCAATAACTTAGGTAAATTCTCACCATAAATAAAGTTTCTGGTCATTTTTTGATTTGATTTACATTCCAAAATGTAGGTTGTAAATACTTAACTTTTACGACTCAAAGTGAGGGTCATTAAAGGATTTAATTTCTTTATTTTATGGCACACATAGCAAGCCGTAAATACTCAAAATGAAAATGTTTGTACATCTTGCATTTGTGGGTTGTAAATGAGTTAAATACAATCTCATTAACTGCCAAGAGATGCATATCGTAAAAGCTATGTTTTTACGACTCAAATTCAGGGTTGGTGAGTTTTCTTTTGTGGCTTGCACGATGTGCCATGATTATGTTTTTTTATAATTAAATCCACATTTTGAATAGCTACAAATACTACACCAAAACTGAAATGCTATATATATACATGTATATATAAATACATATATGGCATAGATCAAAAGTTTCGTCTGCGTAGATCAAAAGTTCCATCTGCGGAGCCCTACCAAAATTCTGCCAGCCCTCCCTCCACGCACCATCGGATAGGGGTGACCGCATGGGGCCAATGCGCGTGCCTGCTCAATCCACCGGTTGAGGCGAGGGGGTTCCCGTGGTGTGGGGGTGTTGGGTGTGTGTGTGTGTGGGTGTGTGGTTATAATATATATATATATATAGATATATATATATTGAAAGAAAGTAATTGTGGCAAACACTCCACTGTGAATCGATGTCCAAAAACTATCGGGCCGCATGCCTCACCACTACACTATACAAGAGGATCGTGTCTTCATATATATTCTAATATTATATATATATATATATATCTATATATATTATAATATTATATATATATTTTTAATGATATATATATATATATATATATATATATATATATATAT
>JANAVB010009599.1:6082657-6192657 GCA_029216955.1 Iris pallida
TATATATATGTAATGTATATATATATCTATATATATAGATATATATATATATATAATATATATATATAATATATATAATACATATTATATATATATATATATATATATAATTAATAAAGGGGCAGCCGACTCGCGAGATATTGTATATCTCGCAAGTGGCCCCACTCAAAAATCCTCACGCATAGAACACATGAATACTTGATGAACTCCCATTTTGTTATCAAATCTTTAGAAGATTTGATTGGTTACTTGGTAAATCTCTCCTCATAAAGCTTCACCAAACACGAACCTATCCAGATCTTACCCGATTGCAAAATCGAATCCATATCAGATTTAGACTTGATGGAAATTCGAATTTTAAAGCGCAAGTACAAGAACTGTCGAGAAGAAAAATGAGGAATTCTCCAATTCTTTCTCGATACATCTGCGCTCGAGACCCCCAAACCACCCTGACCCTCTCGTGCTCAACCCAAACCGACTGCACACCCCGACGACCGACCGGAGCACCACCCTATAGTCGAATCCGATCGCAAAACTGAGAAGGCTTTGTTCAGAAACTCAGCAAGGTACCACTCTTCGCAACCAACTTTTCCCTCGCCTCTAGATCGTTTTTGATTTTGTAAAGCTATGTAGAAACCCTATACGACCCTCTAGGGACCTCAATCAATAGTTTCAAGTATCATAAGGTAACCTATCGTGAAGTCGATGAAAAATCGATGAAAAAATAGTTCGAAAACATTCATCAAACAGCCCCAGAACCCATGTTTGAAGATGTATTCCTACCATCTTGTTGACAGTTTAAAAATACCACTTGAACAATTGTATGGACAACCTGTAGGGCTACAAAATCCTATTTGTAATTTTTGATTTAGTCCACTATGCATCGAGTAATCAGTTTTTAAAAATCAAGAAAAACCATATTTCAAACTGTAAAATTTTAGAAACTTTACTGATACGGCGTGCGCCCCGACAAACCGGGCGATGTGGTCACAATCCATAAGCATCGAAAGACGTGTATGGATGTTGTTGATGGGTGGGAACTGACGAAACTCGATTTTGTTGTGCATGCGAGACGAAATCGACGCATATCCGTCAAGATACACCGTATCGACCACTTTACAAACTAGGCCATAACTTTATGCACGTTCGTTGTATCTAGACGAAACGCGTGCCAACAGGACCGTATCATTTTTCTGGTCCTGTGTGCCAAGTTTGGTCCGATAGTAAGAAGGTCGACCGGAATACCATTTTGGCGGGCCCGCGACCCGATCCAACGGACAAAATTGTGCACGACCCACCAGAATCCAACTTTGGATATACAGATGGATTTGTCTCGTCAAACTAGACCCTAAGTTATGTTGTTGACGACTTTAGAGACCATAGATACTGGGACGCTTTTTGGTGCAAAACGGTCCCAATGGCGGACATCGTTTTGACCGAAAATTATTATTTTGTCCTGTGTTCAGAATTAGACTTTTGGGAAGGCATTTCAAGACCTATCTTTTATACCAAAAGTTCGTGATGTTTGTTTCAACATCCGGAGCGTTTTGCAGGATTTGGCTTTGTTTGCTTCATTTATCTACCGTTTCGAGCTACTGGATCATGCCCTTTTGCACACAACCTCAGGCAAGATACATTGCCATATTTACTGCTTATATTTAGTCTACATTTTTGTTATTGCATATCACTGCTTATTTATTTCCAGTTCTTCTAGTTGTACCATTGTTATAGTTTATGACTTATTACTTGCTATCAGTGATACAAGTCCTATTTATTCTTTATTTTGCATATTGACCTAGAGTTAAGGGACTACCGTCTGTAGTATATTTCATAAACCTTGACACAGTTGTACGATGAGATATATGTGAGATGAGTAGCATGTAGAGGTACATACGCGTTGGCTAATCACCCGTACGCATGCGTTAGGTCTAACTGCTAATAGAGGCATGTTAGGAGACTTAGCAGTTAGTAGAGGTACGTGGTCACAGATGCGACTTAGATAGGTGCATCGGGTGGGAAGAACATTTTATTTTCGTATGGGCTTCTATTAAATATTCCCTTGTAACCCGTAAGCTCTGCTGGAGATACGGGTATGCTTAAACCCTCAGGTTGGCCACTGATGTTTTTTAATGTTATGCGCTTGGTCACTGGTCTCCAAGAGGGGACTATACAGAATCTTATTTATAGCCAGGCCTCATACGACTAAAGGTATGTTCTCAATTGTATGAACACATTAGAATGGTTAGGTAACCCTAATCAATGTCATGTCCACCCCGTTCCATTAGTAGCTTGGGATAATATCGCATCGCGAAATAGTGTACTACCCTTGTCCTTGTTTGGTTGTTGGGGTAGTCCACTGTTTCGATGATGAGATATTGGAACTTGTTACAATTGTTACTATTTTACTTTACTTGTGGCTTGTGACATATTATATATTCAGTTTATTATGGCATATTCTTCCTGTATCTTGTTACGTCCCTTTGAGGACCTGGTGATCTCTCCAAGTATGTGCTTTGTAACTTTTCGTAGGTGTTCTGGCCAAGGCCGTGATCTTCTCCATTCCTTCGAAGATGATTGCTCTTGGTTCATCATGCTATTTTATCCATCCTTTCCTTGTATATTTTCTCTCATTTAAAATAGTTGGTAGTGGATTTGTCTCCGCCCAACTACATCTATAAATGACAAAACTTATAGTTGATTTATATTATTATTCTTTTATTTTGTGGATGAGATTTAGTTATCATGGTTTACTGCATTTCACAGCTTATATATGCATAGGAGGTTTCCATATATTGGAGTATACATCGTATGTGTGCAGCTGGTATGTCTACGTACTTAGTCCTAAGTATTTTGGGACTGGGACGTTACATGTTTTTATGTTGGCCCATGCAGGTCGAGTTTGCCGTCTCGGTTACGTTATTGTACCGAACGGACCTGTATATAGGATTAAAATCTTGGTATCTCATCCACATGCTTGATCTCCTCCCTTAATTCTAATTTCAAACCTTCGTCCGACTATCTTGATTTCCTTCTGCTTGATTTCTTTCCACTGTAAATCTTATCTCTTTCCTTCGTGCTTGACAGAGAAGTTAGAAAGATGACTCATACTAGTTATACGTGTTATATTGCTCAATCATCCTATTAGTTGACTCTCATAAGTTGGGTAGTATGCTTCACGGCCTATCATCCCATGTCCTTATAACCCATTAATGAAGTATAACTGGGTGGCACAGAATATATGCTAGTGTAGGAAGATATGTTTTCCTAGAATATAGAGTTTTTAGTAGTCCATACTCTATTGGTCAATCAAGGCCTGATACAAGAGATAGTAGGACGACTGTATAGGCACGAACATCGGATAAGACATAGATTCTTAAGGAACTTGAACTGTTTATATTTTTGTTCATCATCTTGTATACTTAAATTTGTGAACTACCCTGACCAATGCTGCTATTATAGCCTAGTTTTACAAGCTTACTCTTTTATCGAGCTTGTGCAGGACGTATGTTTATTGGGGACGCCTACTAACATATTGTCTAATTTGAATTAGTTTATTATGGTCAGATCAACCTTAGTGCAATTGGTTCCCTCTTTATATGATTATTCCACGTGGATTGATATATATATATATATATATATATATATATATATATAGGATCTCATCTACAACTGCCTTGACAACTCCTTTGAATCATTCAATCGTTCTTGAAACCTCGTATTCGCATTTGATCCTTCTCCCGTGAACACCTTATTGTTTTTTTCGGCTTTACTTATTTCGGAAAGACAAATGCTCGTAATTGAAGGTAGACAAACACGGAATGTCCCTCTTATTTCGCCATACCCTCCTATGGCCATCAAAGCCAGATATGCACAATCGTTACCACGTATTCGAAATCGGAGAACTATTTTCAAACTTGAATCATATCTGCCATATCATGTTACCTATTGCATCATGACTTATTCTTTATTATCAAATGTCAAGGTACGATATTACGACTTTGATTTCCTAACCTCCTTAGTCATAGAATCATGCCTAGGTGTAATTCCTAGAAAGTAACTTTTGAAGTGTATATGTATGATCTCCTCTAAGTTTTGGGATTACCAATTGATCATGATAAATTGGTTCTCCACTAGGATGATAAATTAGTACCACATGAACACCCACTTTTTAATTAGATCATTTGGTATCCCCGACCGTGCCATTGATATTCAGAGCGCGAGACCGGCTGTTACCTTCCAACAAATTTCACATGCGAGACGTAGACGACTCCACCTTCATTTAGGCATATCATGTCCCACTCAAACATGTCTTCTTGTACTCTATTTTTTATGATACGACTTTTGGGTCAAAAAGGCTAACTATAACCCTTACCATAGTACCAATGTACTTCCCGACTTTAATTAGAGATCCAACATCGACTCAAATCTTTTGACCTGATATATGGTTGTGATCTACTCGAAGCCCACTATGCACGTGCCACTAGTGTGCCGCCCAATTGAGGCCCCATCTGCTACTTAAACTCAAAAGTCACAGAAGGCACATTTTTGGGCTTAATTAACCTAGTTAACCAATCTGACTGGCAATTAGCCCAACTACTTGAGATTGAACCTACTTTAGGTTACCCTAACCTAATAGAGATGGTCTAGATTGATTTTGTGGATCTTGTCCAACCAATATAGATTAAAACCAAAGATTCATTCAATAAAAGATTGATGTCCAATTAGGAAATCCATTAAACCCAGTTAAACCCATATATGCACATCACCATATTTGGACTATATAACCAAACTTTATGAAATAGGTCCCTATACCTGTTATATAGTCCCCATCACTTGGTTCACTAAAACATCCTTCCATCAGTCCCTTAATCGTATCTCTTTATAGCCTAGGTTATGAGAGGAAAGGAATCCTTCTCTACAAATTTATTTCCAGTTATACTTGACCAAGACCTCTTCTACTGCCTTGATGAAACATATTCAATATATGGACAATGTTAAGAAAGTAATACCTAGTCTTCCTATAGAGTCCGTGACTATGATCTGGAGTACCTCATATTCTCATATATCTCCTTGAAATTTGATCTTCATTAGAAGCCTTACTACTGAGTTTCCCATGATTAACCAAGTTCTATAGGTTAGTTAGAACCTTGAACTTTGTAAAGTCTACCCTTTAGAATGAGACACCAAACTTGGAGTCTTTTCGTGACCCATCTTTCATCTGTTTGAAAGTTGCGATATGATCCTCGTTTTATATTCCATATCCCTTGCTCGTGCGTTGAGATAAACGTGGTAAAGGATCGTAACATTCATTTCTCAAGTTCTGTCTACCACGAATCATGTCTTAGTTTCAATTCCGAGAACATAATTCTTGAAGGGTATAGGTAAACCTCTCTACGAATTAGCGAATGATTAGAATAGATTGGTTCCAATTGAATTAATAAAACGATGGCTTATAACGTCCACTCCTATCCATTTCATTGATACCCTCAACCGTGACTTTGACATTTGAAGCACAATGCTAGAATTTTTTGCAAACAAAGTTCATACTCACGAACTAGACCAGGCAAGCTACACACATGACATACATGCCCTACACAAACACACTTTATGTGCTCTATTTCAGTTACACCATATGTATGAAACATTTTTTCCCTTAGAATAAAGTATAGTGCTTTCTAATTGATTATAAGCATACAATATTGACCCGTTCTCTTAAATAGGCCAAATGTCCATGATTCATGCAAGACATATCATATCTATGACATATGCATTTCATTCAAGCAAGCACATGCCTCCTACACAACATCAAACACCAATCTGCACATATTAGTCGTTATAACTTAAAGATTTCAAACACTCACGTAATCTAATTCTATAGCAAGGTTCTTGTACTTATTATAGACTCTTACCTCTGGGCCCATAATTTCTTCTCCCAAGTTCTTCAACCTTACCTCTTGGTTAACCATGTTAGGCGAAGAATAAAATCCCGGTGAACCAACATGTTCCAGTTATATTCGAACAAGAGGTTCCAACCATCTTGTTGAGACCATGGTCGATAGAACGATGTTAATTGTAATAATCCCCTCTAGAAGTTATCGACCAAGAATGCCATGACAATATCTAGGCTCATTTAGAATCTATTGCCGTAGTCAGAAAGTGTTCAATATTCTTATGCCTCTCCCCAGAAAGTGTCATTCTCATAAGTCTTCTAATGATCTTTATCATGGTATCCAACTTCTATAAGTTGGGTAGGGCCCTGAACCAAGAACACCCTATCTTATAGGATATAGAGCCAATGTGGATTCCTTTTATAACTAACTACCCTCATTTGTCCGAAAACTAAGGTACGACTTTACCGTGTTAGTTTTCTTTTGTTCGCATTGCATTGCATACCCCCCCCCCATCGTTAGTTTAATTTCGAGGACAAAATTTTTATAAGTTGGGTAGGATGTAAAATCCAAAAAAAAAATTATAGGTATTTTATTTTATTTAATAAATATCTCTAGAATGAGGAGTTTTATTTTTTATTAAAGAGTTTAGTAACAAATTATACGACTCTCTAGCTAATAAATATTACTTTGTTATTATGCACCAGTTAGTTTACCAAAAATATTCATAAGCTATTCCCTTAAGTGTTGTAATTTTATAAAAGCTTACTTTGATTTTTGGGCATTCCTACATTTATAATGGGATTTATGTATTCACATATATAGAGGATATATATTATATATATATATATATATATATATATATATATATATATTTTTATATATATATATAATATATATAATATATATATTATATATATTATATTATATATATATATATATATATATATATATATATATATATATATATATATATATATATATATATATATATATATATATATATATATATATATATATTCATAAGCTATTCCCTTAAGTGTTGTAATTTTATAAAAGCTTACTTTGATTTTTGGGGCATTCCTACATTTATAATGGGATTTATGTATTCACATATATAGAGGATATATATATATATATATATATATATATATATATATATATATATATATATATATATATATATATATATATATATATATATATATATAGACACACACACACACACACATTTTTACAGACATTCATATATATATTTTAAATAAATATATATAGATGTAATGTCTTTATTGAGTGTAATGTATATTTTAGAAAAGTAATTATTGTGTACCAATATTATATTTTTTCCAAAATTTATATCTCTAGGATTTTGCTTCCTAATATACTAAAATACTTTATAAAAGGTATTCATTATGTGTAAAATATTTAAGGGTTTTGGCATACAAATTGTGTATTGATATATATATATATATATATATTAATTTTTTTTTAAAAAAGAGAACTGAGAACTTTATTGAAGTAATAGGCGCAAAATGCCGAAGCCTATACAAGTAAGCGCGCGAACGCGGCAAAAGGACCGAAAACGAAAAGCATGAGACACCACAAAAAAGGGGGGGAGGGCGGCCTAAGCCATAGCCTCCCAGAAAGAGTGGGAGACGTGGGGGCAGCGTCTCCTAACTTTGAAGCATTGCCTGATGACCTCTCTTGCCAAGTGATGAAGGGAGAATTGACGACCTTCGTATCTGAATTTGTTCCTATTTTTCCAAAGCACCCAAAAGCCGGCGGCTGCTATGATCTGATGACCGTTGGATCGGCTCCAGTAGACCAGGAGATCGTAGAACCCCCAGATGATTGGACCATATTGAGTCTATTGTGGAGCTTGGACCAAAGACCGGTGGCAAGTTTCCCCGAGAGAAAGACGTGCTCGACCGACTCCGTCGAGTGCTCCTCGCAACAATAGCATCTCGAAGCGAGGCTGAATCCCTCGGCTCTGATGGTGTCATCTATCAGAATCTTCCGGCGAAGAGCACGCTAAATGAGGATAGACCGTTTGATGGGATATAAGCCTGCCAAAACTTGGCTAACACAGGATGCTGCACCCCGCTGCCTCTGGCCACCAGTCTGGCAGAAGCTAAAGTGAATAGCTCGCTCGGGTTGGGGGACCATCTCTAAGTGTCATTCGCGTCCGTGATCCGCAGATTAGCAGCTAGAAGACAGGTTTTCGCTAGCTGGCCTGGCAAATCTTTGACCTTCCTCCAATTCCATCCGGAGCTGCCCTCCCAAAGGTCTCTAATAGCGCACTCCGTAGGGGTACGAATGTTGGGATGATGTCTTCTCCAATCCATCGCTCCCGGCATGCTGATGAGTGACCGTCGCCCAATTGGAGATGGATGAGAGGTTCAGCGGTGATACGACCCTGAATAATGCGACGCCACGATGGCTAGGATCTGTTATTAGAGCTCGCCTCCGATAGATGGGAGAATCTGGAGTACCTAGCTCTCATAAACTTCGTCCATAAAGAGGTCGCGGTCCGCAACTTCCACCACAACTTAATGGAACAGGCATGCTCAATGTGCGTAAGCCTGCTGAAACCCAGACCCCTTCATCCGTTGGTTTGGCCATAGACTCCGAACCGGCCCAGTGATGTTTGTCCTCGCCGTCGTTGTGTCCCCAAAAAAACTTGGCAAAAAGGGATTCGAGAGAGTGGAGTACCTTCTTAGGAGGGGAACAAATGAGCAGGATGTACATCGGGATGGATGATAGAACGTATTTGATGAGGATTATTTTTCCCCCGGGGATAAAGTTGCGTTGTGCCATCCTGCGATGAGTTTACGGATCTTGTCTACAAGGTGGTCGTATATTCCAGAGTTGGCCTTACCGTATACCAGTGGGCATCCGAGGTAGAGGAAATGAGGGTAAGCCGTGCGGAAAGAGGTCATGTTGGTGAGCAAAGTGGAGCGGGTTCTGTTAGCTTTGTGATGGGTGTAGATAATGCTCTTGTTTTTATTGACGCACTGACCAGAGTAGGCGTTGTATTTGTTGATCGTGCGCAGGACGACCTCGATCGATCCGCTCTCTCCAGAGGAGAAGATGAGGATATCGTCAGCGTAAGCCAAGTGAGTGATGAGGGGGCAGCCGGTGGTGGTGTGGAAGTGATTAAAGCCAGACATGTTGGGCATACTGTTAAGGCTTCTACTTAGGGCTTCGACTGCGATAATAAAAATGGTGGAGGACAGTGGGTCCCCTTGTCTAACCCCGCAGGTGGATCGAAAGAATTCCGCCGCCTGGCCGTTGATGACGGTGGAGAACCACGCATTTTTGATCGATCTGAAGACGATGTCAATCCATGGTTCGGAGAAGCCGAAGGCCCTAAGTACCCAGATCATAAATTGCCAGTCCAGACGGTCGTATGCCTTCTCCATGTCTAGTTTGATGGCCACGTTTCCCCCTTCGACGGGAACTTCATGCACGTGATCATCTCTTGGGCTAGAAGGATGTTGTCTGATATGTTGCACCCTTTGACAAACCCGCTTTGCTCTTCGGAGTTGATTTTGGGGAGGAGATCGGACATGCGATTGGCGACGATCTTGGATATGATTTTGTTGGTGAAGGTGCATAGGCTGATCAGACGGAAGTCTTTGAAAGTTTCATTATTGTCTTTTTTAGGGATGAGGATAATGTTGGTACAGGAAATCGAGTAATATATATATATATATATATATATATATATATATATATATATATTCCTATAACTTGTGTTATATGTCTTGCTATTTTGATATAAGGATTTGATGTATATACATTGATAGGTATAAGATGGGATATACCTATTTATTCAAAAAATATATATATAAATAAAGGGGCAGCCAACTCGCGAGATGTTGAATATCTCGCAAGTGGCCCCACTCAAAAACCAGCGCACATAGAACATATAAATCCCTGTGATGAACTCACATTTTGTTATAAATCTTTAGAAGATTTGATTGGTTACTTGGTAAATCTCTCCTCACAAATCTTCACCAAACCTGAACCTATCTAGATCTCTACTCGATTGCATTAAATCGAATCCGTATCAGATTTAGACTTAGTAGAAATTCAGATTTTACAGTGCAAGTACATAAGAACTGCTCGAGAAGAAAAATGAGGAATTCTCCAATTCTTTCTCCAATACATCTGCGCTTGAGACCCCAGACGACCCTGACCCGCTCGTGCTCAACCCCGACTGACTGCACACCCCGACGACCGACCGGAGCACCGCCCCTAACTGCGGATTCGATCGCAAAACTGAGAAGGCTTTGTTCAGGAAACTCAGCAACGTACCACTCTTTGTAACCAAATTTTTTCCTCGCCTCTAGATCGTTTTCAATTTTGTAAAGCTCTGTAGAAACCCTATACGACCCCTTAGGGACCTTAATCAAAAGTTTCAAGTATCATAAGGTAAACTGCCGTGAAGTGGATGAAAGACGAGAAAATAGTTCAAAAATATTTATCAAATAGCCCAGGAACCCATGTTTGAAGACGTATTCCTATCATCGTGTCGAAAATTTAAAAAACCACTTGAATGATTGTATGGAAAACCTGTAGGTCTATAAAACCCTTTTTTGTAATTTTTGATTTAGTCCACTATTCATCGAGTAATCAGTTTTCAAAAATCAAGAAAAACTACATTTAAAACTGTAAAATTTTAGAAACTTTGCCGATACGGGGTGCGCCCTGACAAATCGGGCGATGTGGTCAAAACCCATAAGCATCGAAAGGTGCGTATGGATGTTGTCGATATATGGGAACTAACGAAACTCAATTTCGTTGTGCGTGCGCGACGAAATCGATGCGTATCCGTCAAGATACACCGTATCGACCACTTTACAAACTAGGCCAATACTTTGTGCACGTTCGTCGTATCGAGACGAAACTTGCGCCAACAGGACCGTATCATTTTTCTGGTCCTGTGTGCCAAGTTTGTTCCGATTCTGAGAATGTCGACCAAAATAACATTTTGGCGAGCCCGCAACCCGATCCAACGGGTAAAATTGTGCACGGCCCACCGGAATCCAATTTTGGACATACGGTTGGGTTCGTCTCGTCAAATTGGACCCGTAGACATGTAGTTTGATGATGAGACCATAGATACTGGCACACTTTTCGATGCAAAATGGGTCCCACGAC
This sequence comes from Iris pallida, assembly GCA_029216955.1. Classification (NCBI taxonomy): domain Eukaryota; kingdom Viridiplantae; phylum Streptophyta; class Magnoliopsida; order Asparagales; family Iridaceae; genus Iris; species Iris pallida. Next base: position 6,093,712 of record JANAVB010009599.1, read on the forward strand.
GGACATCATTTTTACCGAAAATTATGATTTTGCCTTGGATTCAGGATTGGACTCTTGGGCAGGCATTTCAAGACATATCTTTTATACCAAAATGTTCATGATGTTTGTTTCAGCATCGAGAACATTTTGCGAGATTTATCTTTCTTTGCTTCCTTTATCTACCGGTTCGAGCTACTGGATCATGCCCTTTTGCACACAACCTCAGGCAAGATACCTTGCCATATTTACTGCTTATATTTAGTCTACATTTTTGTTATTGAATATCACTTCATATTTATTTGTAGTTCTTCTAGTTGTACTATTATTATATTTTATGACTTACTACTTGCTTTCAGTGATACTAGTCCTATTTTATTCTTTATTTTGCATATGGACCTAGAGTTAAGGGACTACCGTCTGTAGTGTATTTCATAAACCTTGACACAGTTGTACCACGAGATTTATGTGAGATGAGTAGCATGTAAAGGTATTTGCGTGTTGGCTGATCACCCATGCGCATGCGTTAGGTCTAACTACTAATGGAGGCTTGTTAGGAGACTTAGCAGTTAGTAGTGGTACATGGTCGTGGATGCGACTTAGACAGGAGTATCGGAAAGCTCCGCTGGAGATACGGGTATAGGCTTCTATTACATATTCCTTTATAACCCAGAAGCTCCGCTGGAGATACGGGTATGCTTACCCCCTCAGGTTGGCCACTGACGTTTTTGAACATTATGCGCTTGGTCACTGGTGCCCAAAAGGGGACTATACCGAATCCTATTTATAGCCAGGCTCGTGCGATTAATGGTTTATTCTTAACTGTATGAACACATTAGAATGGTTAGGTAACCCTTGTCAATGTCATGTCACCCTCATTCTATTAGTAGCTTGGGACAATGTCGTATCACGGAATAGTGTGCTACCCCTTATCCTTATTTGGTTGTAGTGGTGGTCTACTATTTCAATGATAAGATATTGGGCCTTATTACAATTAAGACTATTTTACTTTACTTGTGGCTTGTGACATATTATATATTCAGTTTATTATGGCATGTTCTTCATGTATCTTGTTACGTCCCTCTGATGACCTGTGATCTCTCCAGGTGCGTGCTTTTTGACTTTTTGCAGGTGTTCTAGCCAAGGCCGTGATCTTCTCCATTCCTTCGAAGATGATTTCTCTTGGTTCGTCATGCTATTTTATCCATCATTTCCTTGTATATTTTCTCTCATTTAAAATGGTTGGTAGTGGATTTGTCTCCACCCAACTACATGTATAAATGATAAAATTTATAGTTAATTTATATTATTATTCTTTTATTTTTGGATGAGATTTAGTTATCATGATTTATGCATTTCACAGCTTATGTATGCAGACGAGTTTTCCATATATTGGAGTATGCATCGTATGTGTGCAGCTGGCATGTCTACGTACTTGGTCTTAAGTATTTTGGGACTGGGGCGTTACATGTCGCTAATACTTTTTGTCGCCAATAAGACGCACAAACATCAACTGTTTATCCCTCGCAAATACGTCGGAGAAAAGTTGAAGTGTCGACTACTTGGCGACAAAATATTTTAGCGACGTGGTGTCTACCGACGGGCAAAAAAGGTATATTTTTGTCGCCCATCCGTCACTAAATATATTTAGCGACGGATGGGCGACGGATTGTGTCGTCGCTAAAACCCTGTATTTTAATAGTGTACTCTATTTACCTCCTTAAGAGTTGCTTAAGTTGCCTTCAAGTGGTATCAGAGCAAGTTCCATTTCAATAGGCATAACATCCTAAGAGTTGAACCTATGACAACTGGAAAATCCAATCACACCAAAAATGGAGAAGACCAATCCATAAATAGGTCACCATATTTGATGGTACCAACTACACATACTAGAAGTGCGTATGAGCTTCTATCTCAAACCGCTAGATTTTAATCTATGCTCTATTGTTATAAATGGCAATAAAAAGCGTGTCAAAATTGTTATAGAAGGTAATCTAGAAAAACTACTTGATAGATACACGGATCTATAAAAGAAACAAGCCAGTCTTGATGCTAAAGCCATAAATTCATTATTTTGTGTTGTAGTCAGGACTGAGTTTAATAGAGTTTCTACTTGTGCTATTGCTCAACTTGCTTGGAAAATTCTTAAGGTAAATCATGAAGGTGTTGGCCCACTGGTCATGATCATACATAATTTTGTTAATCAACGTAAACTTTGGTAGATACGTAAAATATATATACAGCTACGGGCTTCAAGTCAGAATGTCTACATCAACTTCTACAAGCTACAAACATCGTGTCATCATCAAGAACCATGGAATCAAGATCAAGACTTTTACATATTTCTTTTGTATTTTATCTTTATTTGAGTCTAGAAAAATATGTAAGATTGATCAGGATCGGTACCGGCTTAACAACTTTCAGTCCACAAAAATATAGCGTACCTATCCACAAAGTTCTATCCAAAAGGCCACAATAAAAAATAGCCCAAAACAAATCAAAGTTCGCCCAAACAGTTCTGTCATAACTAAGGCAGAACTTGGCCCGAGTTCTATCAGGGCAGTCTCAACTTGCTTTTGAATCCCCTAAATATCTGTATCCAACATATGAATGCGAGATTTCTGTCCGAACTCTGCCCAAATTCGGTTCATCAAAACACTATAAATAGAGAAGAACTTTTACATTTCAAAATCATCCAATCTTATTCACTTCTCTATTCTTTTAAGTATTTTCTACGAGCTACACTTTCAAATCTAGCCTTTACTACTCTTAGCCAAGCAGTTCAGTTCAATCTAGAGTTTGGTTTTGAAGAATTGTATCGGCGGCTATCTTAGAAAACATTTCAGTTTTCAATCGCCTTCTGGAGTCGGCCATACACTCGTTGACAAGTACGGAGTTGATGAAGTCGGTCGTGCACTTGCCCCAAGTACGGTTTTGTAAGAGCCGCCACTAATGAACGCCATCCCCACCGTCGACCCGAAAGACGCCGCACCCCGTCGCCCCGACCCGAAACCCCCCCAGCAACCCCCACCCCCACCACCACCGGCCCCCGCTGCCCTCCGTCACCCTGACCCGAAACCTTCCAGCGACCCCCACCCCCACCACCGCGACCCCCATCCCCACCGCCACCGGCCCCCGCTTCCCCCCGTTGCCCCGACCCGAAACCCCCAGCGACCCCCACCGCCACCACCGTGACCCCCACCCCCACCACCACCGACCCCAGCCTCCCCCCGTCGCCCCAAACCGAACCCCTCCCTAGCGACCCCCACCGCGACCCCCATCCCCACAACCACCGGCCCCCACGACCCCTACCCCCAACACCGCGACCCCCACCCCCACCGGCCCCTGCCGCCCCCCGCCGCCCCGATAACCGAGAGTGAGAGGGAGGAAGAGAGAGAGAAATTTTGGGGGGGGGAATGAAAAGTTCCCCCCTTCCGCCCCCCCCCCCCCCCGTCGGCTAAATTTAAGTTAGGGCTGAATATTTAGCGACGGACTGGCGACGAATATATTTTGTTGCTATGTGGTCGCTATATCACCCTAGCTGGCTGACGAAATATCCGTCGCTATGTCGTCGTTAAATTTTACGACAAATTTTTTTAACATTCCCCGCCAACTTTTGCCAACTAAGCGACAACATAGCAAAGGATTCTTCATCCGTCTCTATATCTCTGTCGATTTAATGACGGATTGGCGACCATTGCTCGTCCCTAAAATAAAATAAAAAATTATCGGCTTTTCGATGACAATCAGTCAAAACTTTGTCGGTAATCGGTCGCTAATAGCGACAGACAGAATTCGTCGCTATATGTCCGTCGCCAAATGGCTGTATTTTGGTTGTTATATACATAACCACCTTGATAGCATATATGGCTGTCGTTAAATCTATATTCAACGGTGAAGGGCAATCCACAAATAGACCCTCACTATTTGATGGAACTGTGGACACAAAAAAAAGAAGACGAAAATACTACCTTTTCTTTTTATTGGTGCAAGGCACCACAAATTGAGTACGCCTGAGAGATCCTGTACTGAGGATCCCCGAGTACAAAAAAAGAATTCTGGGGAATGGGACGATGGAGATCGAGCGGCTGTTGCTCCTTTACTCCATTGACACTCCGATTACAAAAGTGGAAGAAAACCTAAGAAATTGCTAACTCTCGGCTCACTAGCAAGAAGTGCAGCAATTTAGCTCTTAAAAATGCTCTCCGTTCTGTCCTTTGAAGTGGGATGAATCCCTCATTTTATAGTCGTTTTCGAGCTGGAATGATGTTATGCGCCCACATGAAGAAACACGTTGGTTCTTATGTGGGCGTGTAGTCCTGCTTTAGGCGCGTAGGGTGTAGGCGCATACAGGCTGCGAGATCGTAGGTTGGTTGTGGTGTTGACGTGGCCGCATGCTTCGGTGCACGACTACTCGTGGAGACTGACGTGGCCATGCGCTTCGGTGCATGTTCTGATCGTGGCTTTGATTGAGTCAGGCTTGTGCGCGTAGCCATGTCTCAGGCTATGCGCCCTCCTTTCGGGGGAGCTAGTCATGGGCGCATTGAGTTACACTTGGACTGGGCACATGGAGCTTCATTTAGTGGACGCATGGAGTCATAGTAACTGGGCGCATGGAGCTACTCTTGACTTGGGCGTATGGAGCTATATTTGCTGTAAATTTTTCATGCTTCAACAGGACCCCCTTCAAAGTTTTCGACACTTGAACAAGTTCGGAATACTTTGAAAGAAGCATGGATCGTCTTCTCGCGAGGCAATGGGTGCATAGCACGACACTCACCTTGGGCACATAGTATTTGGCCAGCCTGTCAGGGAGATACGACTGTCGAGATTTTATTCAAAATTCGAACTGACAGATTCATCGGAACAGAATTTGAAGCGGTCCATCCTTTATACGTCGTCCACGTCAGCAGGAGACAGTCGCATAGTATGTAGAGAGATGATCCTTCACGTGGCCGCATAGGCTGCAGTGGGCGCATACACCACCATGGGAGCATAGGAAGTTGCTAGTGCCTATAAATAGACCCCGGGGAGAGAGAAAATTCATTATTCCTTTATCTTTGAATTTTTCAAAAAAACTCTTCGTCTTCTTTCTTTAAGAATCATGTCTCCCAAGGCTGCCAAGAGATCCGCGAAGGGCAATGGGGCTGCGTCGGATAGCTCTCCTCCTGCGGCAGAGTCTTCGGTAGTCCATAACCCGATTCTGGGTGAGGGCATGCTTCAAAAAACAAAGTCTTGAGCGTTAATTTGCGACGCTTGGACTTTTCTTCTGTCCAGGCGCTTGCACCTAGGGCAACATACTTCTGTGGTCATTACTATGCGCTCACAGAAGTCATGCGCCAACACTGTGGTACGTTATGCACCTATGTGTTGCTATGTTATGCGCCCTTTAAGCTGTGGCACGTTATACGTCCACTGACTGTCCGTGTGTTATGCGCCCACATGTCTTTGTATTGGGCGCATATCCCTTTGGGCATATAGCCTTTTGGGCGCATAGAAATCTTTCAGAACATAGTTTTTCCTGTGGTTTTTCTAAGTCTGACTGTCTTTCTGTCCCCTATTCATATTCTGTAGGGATCTGGCTGGCAAATTTCTCCAGGACTGGTATCAGCGATTCTGGGCATGGTGAAGATGCGACACTTGACACCCACATCAGAGAGCTCAGGACTCTTCATTTTTTGGAAGGATTTTCCTCAGATGGTAGGAAGAACCTTTATACATCGAAGAGTCAGACGGTAGTCGGGCATTACCGTAAAAGTTCTGCTTTCACGGTTCTTCAAGTAGACAGAAGCAACACTAGGGATGTTGTTTTGAATGTATGGTCTCTTGAAGAAGTGGGCCCACGACGTCCGCCATATAGAGGAGATGAGAACATTATTTGTAGATGTTTTAGCATGCTATATTTGCCCTCTTCAGTGTAGCTTCTCGAAGGTTCAACAGCCTTGTTTGCTTGCTCAGCAGTAAAACATGACCTCCTTTGTGGGCCACAAAACCACTTTTCGGTGAAAGCGTGGTGCTGCCAAGCTGATCAAGCTATGTGTTGCTGATGAGTAGCAGATTCTCCCTTCTTTTGGACATCAATGTAACCTTTTAATTTTTATCCAGATGAAGAGATGAAGAACCTTCTATTTTGCTCTGAGATGTAGTCCTGTGAATGTAACTGACTTTGAATAAACAGAATGCATTCGCTCCAGTCTTTTCTTGTGATATCTGTGGTGCTTGTATTTAGATAGCCAAATATCGAATTTGTGTAAAGGATCTCGCTGGGGGACAACCCTCTTTTTTTCTTTTTTGGCTGCCACGGCTCTTTTACCTTTTTTTTGTCTTTCGATAGACGTTTAAGTACTGAATAAAGGACCTTTTCAGAAGTGAATGTGGTTTTGTGAAATATCGATGCTAGAGGTAATATGGACGTAGCAAGGGCATTTCTGATGGGTATTCCTCTGGGAAAATTTTATGTGGACCTATTATCCGTTTTATATTCGAATGATTCGAATATAGATAATAAGTTGAATGAAGCTGCTAGTAGAGGTAATATGGACGTAATAGCAGAGGATGTTCTATATCTGACCAGAGGTAATATGGACGTGAAAAGATATATAGCATTAGGAGGAGTGGATAGTTCAGGGGTAGTGTGGACATGACTATCTTTGATGAATACTTTGTTCAGAGGTTATGTGGACGTGGCAAAACATTTGATCATTCCGCTGGAGAAATAATTATCGAAAAACAACTCAGAGGTAATAGGGACGTGATTTATTTTCGTCAAACCGAGTTTGGACATAGTCAAAAACGGAAATGATTCCACTGGGGAAATATTTAGAGGACCTATTATCCAGGGCGTATTTAAGACTCTTGAAATACGGATAATAGTTAGATAGTTTTTTTTTAATCACATAAACATCGCACTGTACATTTATATGACTGAACATATGTGAACATTATGTAAAAGAGGTTACACATAGTATTTCTTCATGAACTTGCCGTTGATAAGCATCAAGAACAAGTCACCGTCAGGCTTGGTCAGCCGGTACACACCGCTAGAATACACCGATTCTATGACGAAAGGACCTTTCCATTTAGGCTGGAATTTTGTCACGACCCGCACCCACTGTGAGGGTACGAATACGTAACGACGCCCAGCCTACGCCGCAGTGTCGGCGGTAGAGCACTGTCCTAGGTTACTATCTAACCAACAACTCACTCAATTATAATGTACTCATCATGATCAACTCCGAACGGAGGACAAGTATAAGATATTGAACTCAATCACAGTCTAAGCACGATAAGATAAACACAGAAGAATAGAAGAACAACTACTAAAATAATAACAACTCTCAACAAATCTCAAATACTACACAAGTCTCAAAACTTCTATAACAAGTTCAACATGGAAACAAATGCTAGTCTACTAAACTAAATCCCGATCACTCCTGAGTGTCGGGGCCAAAGATAGTCATCCCGTCTCCGGGTCCATAATATGTAGGGCATGTATCCTCAGGGAAATCATCTGTAAAATTTCAACAGGTCCAGTCAGGACAGGAACGAGAATAGAAGAACAACTACTAAAATAATAACAACTCTCAACAAATCTCAAATACTACACAAGTATCAAAACTTCTATAACAAGTTCAACATGGAAACAAATGCTAGTCTACTAAACTAAATCCCGATCACTCCTGAGTGTCGGGGCCAAAGATAGTCATCCCGTCTCCGGGTCCATAATATGTAGGGCATGTATCCTCAGGGAAATTATTTGTAAAATTTCAACAGGTCTAGTCAGGACAAGAACGAGCACATCTCATCCAGAAAATCCAAGTAATGACAAATACTATAAAACAGTTATAGACAGTTATATTGATGATAATGGCAGTTTTATACAGGTAATAATGTAGAGAAATAGCAAAGGTACAAGAAAAGTAAGGTAATAAAATAAAAGAAAAATGATGGCAAGGAAGTCTGCAAAATAAGATCCAGCTGAACTAGGGTAACATGTTATAAGTCCAGTTTGTACAATGTAAGTTGAGTGTAATCCCAATGTGAGTCTAATACAATTTGAGTCTAGTAAATGATTCTTGTACATGATAATTCTAGTAGATGATTCTTCTCAATGATTTGAGTGAAGTGATTCTTGTAAGATTCTTGTACACTAATCCTTGTAGGTGATTCTTGTAATGAGTACGGCACATCGCACGCTCGGCCAAGCGGTGATGGCTATCATTCTTATAATACGGCACATCGCACGCTCGGCCAAGCGGCGATGGCTATCATTCTTGTTTGGTGATTCTTGTTTAATACGGCACATCGCATACCGGGCCCAGCAGCGATGGCTATCGTTCTTGTAATGATGATTCTTGTATGATTTGTACATTTAATACTTGTAGGTGCTTCGAGTAAATGAGTCTTGTGAGTGATTCGAGTAATAGGGTTAGACAAATCAAGTACATGTATTACGAGTAAATGAATCTAAAATATTAATACATGTTGTGACAGAGAATCATATAGAACTATACTAGAACTGAATCACAGTAATCATCAAATAAATGAAAGAACTATCAGAGAATGTACTCGCCTGCTACTCTGAAAAGAGTAGTATAATATCAGATGCCTGCACCAGAGTCACAATGTCCTAAACAGAGTAATATGAGTCATGATATGTAAAATACAAGAGAATTGAAAGTTACAATACAAACTACATGATTTCTAGGTCAAACTAGGTCAAAGTCAAACTTGGTCAACTCTAACAGTCAACTAGGTCAACTCAAGGTCAAACAAGTCAAGGTTAGTCAAATCTAGGTTAAAGTCAACTCTAGTCAACATTCTAGTCAAACTAGTCAAGTTATCTAGGGTTTTGGTCAGCAATGGTCAGACTAGTCAAATACTAGTTAACATGATCAAGCTAGGTCAATCTTAGGGTTTGGTCAACTAAGTCAAACTTAGTCAACTAGTCAAACTAGGCCTATATAGGTCTACACCAACCTATACCAATATAGCCTAACCATAGAACTTAGCCTATAGAGCAACACTATACCCTAGGCCCATATACAAAATTACAATAGACAAACCTATATACCAAAATCCTATATTATAACTTAGGCTAACATAATACTTACTTTACATTCATTCATGTATCTATTCATGCACATTTACCTACATACATATACACATATATACATATATACATATATTCATATATTCATAGAGATATAGAGAGAGGGTTAAGGGTGTACATGTGTGTGTATGTGGTGAGAGGGTGTGTGTGTACATAGAGCAATATAGGGATGCACAGGAATATGGGAATCTCAGGAAATGTGTAGGAATGAAATCTCAGGTTTTATGTCCTATATAATTCAGGAAATACAGTGAGCTAGTATACAGTTCACACATGTAGCAGTCATGTGAATGGCTGAACATGGACAACCATGTAGGGACTGAATTTAGGGGACTGCTAACATGTGATTTTAGGACAGGTTTAAGGGTGCCATGGGACTGCTTGGGGACAGGTTTAGATGTCTTAGAGGGCTGTGTATAGGACTGAGATGGTGTGGTCATGTGGGCTGAAAACAGGGGCTTAGGGAACTGAAACCAAGATGGAATAGAGGATGCTACCAATACTGATACCAGAGTGTAAGATTAAGCAATGAATGATTCCTAAATCTGGACTGAACAATCAACATAAATAAAGGAATAAACATTAAGACAATAGGTGATTGAATGCATTTAGAAAATACAGTGAAGTTCAAAACTGTGTACAGGACAATTTTGGGGTATACAAAGCAGTTTAGTGAATGCTAGGGTGTCAAGTGGCATGATCATAGATGTATGGCTATGCATCTAGGGATCTAGGAGAATGAAACAACCAGCACAGACCTACATTACATTCTCAGAAAACTTATTCAAATATCAAATTAAAACTCAAAACTGGAAAAATATAAGAAAACAGTGTAACAGTAAATGAGTGTCATGTGTGAAGGAATATGTAGCTTGTGTCTATGATCAGGAAAGCATAGAATGGGTTCATTCCATTTCAGTTATCAGTGGAATTCATTCCAAACATTCCTAACATGTCTACATTTCAGATTTCAGTTCTCAGAAATCCTAATCAGTCCATGTGTGTGTGGGTGAACTAACATGGTATTTAAACATTACCAACAGTAGGAAATTATAAGTTAAAAATCAGAAAACAACTATTGAACTATGTATCAGCCGACCCAATCAATCTCAAATTTTAAACAAGGGAAAAACCCATTCCAATTTAATTCTCAGGTTCATGGTTTCATTGAAAGATACCAATCTCAGTTCAGTGGGGGAAAATTGAGGAGAGTGTGTGTTGACAGTATACATGTGTTCGTGTGTCATGTTGTGTGTGAACAATGTGTGTCGAAAATAGTGCTATCATATCAGACCCTAAACTAATTGAATCCCAATATATCATGTAACTAACTAACAGTGAACTAGCATAAAGTATTTGAATTAAACTTGGCAATAGCATCCAAAATAGTTTAAAAACTAGGAAGGAAAACTCAGAATTCATAAAACAGGAAATAGGTATCATTGACAGTTTCAGGAAGAGGCAGTTCATTAAATCAAACCCAATTTGACACCTAAAAACCCCCACAAATCACTAACCAATCCTAGTGGCAATCTATTACACCTGTGGGTGAACTTAAACATGTAAACTAATATTAAGAAATCAGTGCAAAGATAGAATTAAAGCTCAGGAATGACAGTTCAAATATTAACAGTGAACAGTTCAAAACTGTTAAATCTAAGTCTCAATATCCATTGGAAACCATTCATCCCATTGAAAACCAATTCGAATTCCCATTGCTAACATCCTAACAGTGAACAAATCGTGAGTAAAAGAATATAACCTTTGCAATTACACTCAATCAGTTTAAGGAAAAAGGGTGAGGTTCCGAACTTAAACTCAGGACTGTGTATCAGATATATGCATTCGAAATTCCCATTCCATGGCAACAACCCAAACTAATAAGTAATAATCAACTAATCAGAGATCATAAAACATGTCTAGGACCTAATTAGTAATTTAAAATCATAATCAAAACATTTAAACTTCAAAAATAACTTGGAAATGAATTCTTAGACTGATACTTAACAGCCGTATCAGAAAATAGGGATTTCCCCAATTCGAATTGAAATTAACAGTTAATCACAATTAATAGGTTGGTGAATATCAAACACATGTGCACGTGTCCCCACAAGCCTATACGTGTCCACGAAGTGGACACAATCGTGTCAAAACTAACGAAATAACTGTGTCAGGAAATAGTGCAACATGGGCCTCGTGCAGCCGTGTCGAGCCCTCGTACTCTCGACACAAGGCGACACGTGTCTCGTGCTCGTGCACAGAGACTCGCCTAGTGTAGGGCTTCGTGTGTAAGTGTCTGCATTGTGTCCAATGTGCGTCGTGTCGTATTAATCAGTGCGTATCAGTGGACAATTTCCTGCGTGTATAGTGCGTAAAAAATCAGTGCACGTGCGTTTTCTTCGTGCACACACATCAAGGTCGTGTGAAATTTTACAAGTGTCATGTCAGTCACTAGGGGAACGTGTCCACAAAATTTGGTGTCAAACCATTGCGTGTCATGTCCGCAATCAGGGTCGAGCAGCAGGACAGCCGTACGAGCCCCGTGCGGTGTCTCGTGCTGCGTGTCCAAGTGCCAAAACAGTGTCCAAACGTGTCTAATGTCAACTCAGTCAAATGGATTCGTGATCTACATATAAAAAACCTATTTTTCCATTCAATTACTTTTTGAAAATAAAACCATTTAATTCTCACAAGCATTTCATCAAACACCTAGGAGACACTATGACACGTGTCCGATACGGACACCAAACGGACACGGATTCCATCCAAATTTTGGGGACACCTAGGGGACTCCTAGATCTAGCCCTACATGCAAAGAAAACTGAAATTTAAATCAATTTAGAGGGTTTTACCTATATGTGCAAAAAGCTTGAAAAAGCTTCAAATGGGGGATTCTTACTCTTGATGGCAAAAGCTCCAAATTGTCCCAAAGCTAGGATTAAATTCCACATTCAGAAAATAGGAGGAAATTAGGTTCTAATGCAAGAAACTAGGATCAAAAAGGAACTAAAATGGATTTATGGGGATTTTTGGAAGAGGGACAATTACCTTTCTTTTCCAATGTTGAAATGAATGAAAGAAGGAGGCAAGCCCTAGAGAATAAGTGTTTATATAGGGTGGGGATCCCTATGGCTGGTCATTTAGGGTTTGGTTAGGGTTAGGGCTTCTAGTTATGGGCCATGGGCCAAGTCATGATCAAATAAATCATTAAGCCATAAGTCATTTCATGAAACCACAAGCCATGACTTAAATTCACTAAACCAAGTCCCCTCATTCTAAAATTAGTTTCTAATGACTAAAAGTAGGTTAACCTAAGTTAGACTAGGGTCACCATGGCTAGGGTTAGCTTCTAGGCTAGTTCACTAGGTCTCAACAAGTCAAGCCAACCTAGAATTCACCTATTCAATAAATCATCAAATAATTCAAATGAGTCAAAATGACCAAAATACCCCAAGGCTAAAAATGATAATAAATCATCCTAATGACGTGGTTAGGCTCTAGGTCATGCAGTCTCTACGGTTTCATAAGCTGTACATCAAAATCACAAGTCATGACTTAAACCAGTTTTTAAATAGATTAGAAATTATTAAAAATCACCAAAAATCATAATAAGAAATAAATATCAATAAATAATAATTATAATTACAAAATTCCAAAAATACTCTCTTCTAGAAAACTGGGTGTTACAATCCTACCCACCTTATAAAAATTTCGTCCTCGAAATTAAGAAGATCGCACCTCCACTAGGTCAAACCCCCAGCAAATCAAAGTCGAAGCAACACAATCCTACTAGTCGTGATTTCACGGTCTCGAACAGGGTAGCTACGCTATCTAGGCAATCACAAGCAATATCCTGGTAGGTACTAATGGAATCACACAACAAGACGGAAAGAAGAACAGGAAGACAGACCTGCTAACCCGTCACCCGTAGTGTCGGTCTACTCGACTGTCAGCACAGAAGCCCTGCCCCTCTGGGGTGTATCCCTCTCTTGGTGTGGGGCAAGGTGCTGTACTACAGGTGGCCTAGCTCCCTCTATCTAAACCTTGACACTCAAGTAATACCCACCCTGATATTCTACTCAATTTCTCTAGGGCACCATCTATATGGTATCTATCCTGCAATCTAATAATCATACCCGTCTATCCAGAACCATGTCACCAGAATCCTTATCACACCAGTAAGTATGGCTGCAATAATCCATAGAGTCCACAACTAATGTACATACATCTAGAATAATGGTATTTAAAATTTTTGCATTGCCGCTAGCTTGGCTGTGAAAACTTTAAATTCCCACACCCGAGAAATACATCCAAAATCGGACTCTATCTCATCGCCCAACCAACTGATATAGCCGTAGAAGACTCTAGATTCCATGACTGAGGCAACCTAGCCCATAATGTTATCTTGGTAGAAAATCAAGTCAAATATGAATACCAAGAATCAATTTCAACGATGAACAAGGTAGATAGACAGATACTGTCACAATCAAATTTCGAGATAGTTTATAACGAGATTCTCAAGGGTCATCCCAGGAATCTTCTCAAGTAGTCCTAACTGTGATTGAGTGCCTCTCCGGTAAAGCCTATCTCTCAATCCTATCAAAGGCTCACAGCAGTACAACTAAGTCGCCGTACTACCACGATATCGCACTAATGCGACTCTCGACCTGCATGGGCTACCACTAAAAACGTGTTACGACCCGCACCCACTGTGAGGGTACGAATACGTAACGACGCCCAGCCTACGCCGCAGTGTCGGCGGTAGAGCACTGTCCTAGGTTACTATCTAACCAACAACGCACGCAATTATAATGTACTCATCATGATCAACTCCGAACGGAGGACAAGTATAAGATATTGAACTCAATCACAGGCTAAGCACGATAAGATAAACACAGAAGAATAGAAAAACAACTACTAAAATAATAACAACTCTCAACAAATCTCAAATACTACACAAGTATCAAAACTTCTATAACAAGTTCAACATGGAAACAAATGCTAGTCTACTAAACTAAATCTCGATCACTCCTGAGTGTCGGGGCCAAAGATAGTCATCCCGTCTCCGGGTCCATAATATGTAGGGCATGTATCCTCAGGGAAATTATTTGTAAAATTTCAACAGGTCTAGTCAGGACAGGAACGAGCACATCTCATCCAGAAAATCCAAGTAATGACAAATACTATAAAACAATTATAGACAGTTATATTGATGATAATGGCAGTTTTATAAAGGTAATGATGTAGAGAAATAGCAAAGGTACAAGGAATGTAAGGTAATAAAATAAAAGAAAAATGATGGCAAGGAAGCCTGCAAAATAAGATCTAGCTGAACTAGGGTAACATGTTATAAGTCCAGTTTGTACAATGTAAGTTGAGTGTAATCCCAATGTGAGTCTAATACAATTTGAGTCTAGTAAATGATTCTTGTACATGATGATTCTAGTAGATGATTCTTCTCAATGATTTGAGTGAAGTGATTCTTGTAAGATTCTTGTACACTAATCCTTGTAGGTGATTCTTGTAATAAGTACGGCACATCGTACGCTCGGCCAAGCAGTGATGGCTATCATTCTTGTAATACGGCACATCGCATGCTCGGCCAAGCGGCGATGGCTTTCATTCTTGTTTGGTGATTCTTGTTGAATACGGCACATCGCATACCGAGCCCAGCAGCGATGGCTATCGTTCTTGTAATGATGATTCTTGTATGATTTGTACATTTAATACTTGTAGGTGTTTCGAGTAGATAAGTCTTGTGAGTGATTCGAGTAATAGGGTTAGACAAATCAAGTACATGTATTGCGAGTAAATGAATCTAAAATATTAATACATGTTGTGACAGAGAATCAAATAGAACTATACTAGAACTGAATCACAGTAATCATCAAATAAATGAAAGAACTATCAGAGAATGTACTCGTTACTACTCTGAAAAAAGTAGTATAATATCAGATGCCTGCACCAGAGTCACAATGTCCTAAACAGAGTAATATGAGTCATAATATGTAAAATAGAAGAGAATTGAAAGTTACAATGCAAACTACATGATTTCTAGGTCAAACTAGGTCAAAGTCAAACTTAGTCAACTCTAACAGTCAACTAGGTCAACTCAAGGTCAAACAAGTCAAGGTTAGTCAAATCTAGGTTAAAGTCAACTCTAGTCAACATTCTAGTCAAACTAGTCAAGTTATCTAGGGTTTTGGTCAGCAATGGTCAGACTAGTCAAATACTAGTTAACATGATCAAGCTAAGTCAATCTTAGGGTTTGGTCAACTAAGGCAAACTTAGTCAACTAGTCAAACTAGGCCTATATAGGTCTACACCAACCTATACCAATATAGCCTAACCATAGAACTTAGCCAATAGAGCAACACTATACCCTAGGCCCATATACAAAATTACAATATACAAACCTATATACCAAAATCCTATATTATAACTTAGGCTAACATAATACTTACTTTACATTCATTCATGTATCTATTCATGCACATTTACCTACATACATATATACATATACACATATATACGTATATACATATATTCATATATTCATAGAGATATAGAGAGAGGGTTAAGGGTGTACATGTGTGTGTATGTGGTGAGAGGGTGTGTGTGTACATAGAGCAATGTAGGGATGCACAGGAATATGGGAATCTTAGGAAATGTGTAGGAATGAAATCTCAGGTTTTATGTCCTATATAATTCAGGAAATACAGTGAGCTAGTACACAGTTCACACATGTAGCAGTCATGTGAATGGCTGAACATGGACAACCATGTAGGGACTGAATTTAGGGGACTGCTAACATGTGATTTTAGGACAGGTTTAAGGGTCCATGGGACTGCTTGGGGACAGGTTTAGATGTCTTAGAGGGCTATGTATAGGACTCAGATGGTGTGGTCATGTGGGCTGAAAACAGGGGCTTAGGGAACTGAAACCAAGATGGAATAGAGGCTGTTACCAAAACTGATACCAGAGTGTAAGATTAAGCAATGAATGATTCCTAAATCTGGACTGAACAATCAACATAAATAAAAGAATAAACATTAAGACAATAGGTGATTGAATGTATTTAGGAAATGCAGTGAAGTGCAAAACTGTGTACAGGACAATTTTGTGGTATACAAAGCAGTTTAGTGAATGCTAGGGTGTCAAGTGGCATGATCATAGATGTATGGCTATGTATCTAGGGATCTAGGAGAATGAAACAACCAACACAGACCTACATTACATTCTCAGAAAACTTATTCAAATATCAAATTAAAACTCAAAACTGGGAAAATATAAGAAAACAGTGTAACAGTAAATGAGTGTCATGTGTGAGGGAATATGTGGCTTGTGTCTATGTTCAGGAAAGCATAGAATGGGTTCATTCCATTTCAGTTATCAGTGGAATTCATTCCAAACATTCCTAACATGTCTACATTTCAGATTTCAGTTCTCAGAAATCCTAATCAGTCCATGTGTGTGTGGGTGAACTAACATGGTATTTAAACATTACCAATAGTAGGAAATTATAAGTTAAAAATCAGAAAACAACTATTGAACTATGTATCAGCCGACCCAATCAATCTCAGATTTCAAACAAGGGAAAAACCCATTCCAATTTCATTCTCAGGTTCATGGTTTCATTGAAAGATACCAATCTCAGTTCTGTGGGGGAAAACTGAGGAGAGTGTGTGTTGACAGTATACATGTGTTCGTGTGTCATGTTGTGTGTGAACAATGTGTGTCGAAAACAGTGCTAACATATCAGACCCTAAACTAATTGAATCCCAATATATCATGTAACTAACTAACAGTGAACTAGCATAAAGTATTTGAATTAAACTTGTCAATAGCATCCAAAATTGTTTAAAAACTGGGAAGGAAAACTCAGAATTCATAAAACAGGAAATAGGTATCATTGACAGTTTCAGGAAGAGGCAGTTCATTAAATCAAACCCAATTTGACACCTAAAAACCCCCACAAATCACTAACCAATCCTAGTGGCAATCTATTACACCTGTGGGTGAACTTAAACATGTAAACTAATTTTAAGAAATCAGTGCAAAGATAGAATTAAAGCTCAGGAATAACAGTTCAAATATTAACAGTGAGTAGTTCAAAACTGTTAAATCTAAGTCTCAATATCCATTGGAAACCATTCATCCCATTGAAAACCAATTCGAATTCCCATTGCTAACATCCTAACAGTGAACAAATCGTGAGTAAAAGAATTTAACCTTGGCAATTACACTCAATCAGTTTAAGGAAAAAGGGTTAGGTTCAGAACTTCAACTCAGGACTGTGTATCAGACATATGCATTCGAAATTGCCATTCCATGGCAACAACCCAAACTAGTAAGTAATAATCAACTAATCAGAGATCATAAAACATGTCTAGGACCTAATTAGTAATTTAAATTCATAATCAAAATATTTAAACTTCAAAAATAACTTGGAAATGAATTCTTAGACTGATACTTAACAGTCGTATCAGAAAATAGGGATTTCCCCAATTCGAATTGAAATTAACAGTTAATCACAATTAATAGGTTGGTGAATATCAAACACATGTGCACGTGTCCCCACAAGCCTATACGTGTCCACGAAGTGGACACAATCGTGTCAAAACTAACGAAATAACTGTGTCAGGAAACAGTGCAACATGGGCCTCGTGCAGCCGTGTCGAGCCCTCGTGCTCTCGACACAAGGCGACACGTGTCTCGTGCTCGTGCAGAGAGACTCGCCTTGTGTAGGGCTTCGTGTGTAAGTGTCTGCATTGTGTCCAATGTGCGTCGTGTCGTGTTAATCAGTACGTATCAGTGGACAATTTCCTGCGTGTACAGTGCGTGAAAAATCAGTACGCGTGCGTTTTCTTCGTGCACACACATCAAGGTCGTGTGAAATTTTACAAGTGTCGTGTCAGTCACTAGGGGAACGTGTCTACAAAATTTGGTGTCAAACCATTGCATGTCGTGTCCGCAATCAGGGTCGAGCAGCAGGACAGTCGCACGAGCCCCATGCGGTGTCTCGTACTGCGAGTCCAAGTGCCAAAACAGTGTCCAAACGTGTCTAATGTCAACTCAGTCAAATGGATTCGTGATCTACATATAAAAAACCTATTTTTCCATTCAATTAGTTTTTGAAAATAAAACCATTTAATTCTCACAAGCATTTCATCAAACACCTAGGAGACACTATGACACGTGTCCGATACGGATACCAAACGGACACGGATTCCATCCAAATTTTGGGGACACCTAGGGAACTCCTAGATCTAGCCCTATATGCAAAGAAAACAGAAATTTAAATCAATTTAGAGGGTTTTACCTATATGTGCAAAAAGCTTGGAAAAGCTTCAAATAGGAGATTCTTCCTCTTGATGGCAAAAGCTCCAAATTGTCCCAAAGCTGGGATTAAATTCCACATTCAGAAAATAGGAGGAAATTAGGTTCTAATGCAAGAAACTAGGATCAAAAAGGAACTAAAATAGATTTATGGGGATTTTTGGAAGAGGGACAATTACCTTTCTTTTCCAATGTTGAAATGAATGAAAGAAGGAGGCAAGCCCTAGAGAATAAGTGTTTATATAGGGTGGGGATCCCTATGGCTGGTCATTTAGGGTTTGGTTAGGGTTAAGGCTTCTAGTTATAGGCCATGGGCCAAGTCTTGATCAAATAAATCATTAAGCCATAAGTCATTTCATGAAACCACAAGCCATGACTTAAATTCACTAAACCAAGTCCCCTCATTCTAAAATTAGTTTCTAATGACTAAAAGTAGGTTAACCTAAGTTAGACTAGGGTCACCATGGCTAGGGTTAGCTTCTAGTCTAGTTCACTAGGTCTCAACAAGTCAAGCCAACCTAGAATTCACCTATTCAATAAATCATCAAATAATTCAAATGAGTCAAAATGACCAAAATACCCCAAGGCTAAAAATGATAATAAATCATCCTAATGACGTGGTTAGGCTCTAGGTCATCCAGTCTCTACGGTTTCACTAGCTGTACACCAAAATCACAAGTCATGACTTAAACCAGTTTTTAAATAGATTAGAAATTATTAAAAATCACCAAAAATCATAATGCGAAATAAATATTAATAAATAATAATTATTATTACAAAATTCCAAAAATACCCTCTTCTGGAAAACTGGGTGTTACAAATTTCCCTTTTGTTTTGTGCGTCATGACCATCGGTCTTCTCATTGCTAGGACTAGATCGTCGACTTGGAGGATCCTTTCCTTCATTTTTTTGTTGAAGGCTCTGGAAAGGCGTGCTTGGTATAGCTCAATGCGCTGCTGAGCTAACAAGCATTTTTCGTCTAGCACTTCAAGCTCTTGGAGTCGCAGACGGTAGCTCTCTTCAGCAGTCAGCTCGCTGGCTAGGGCTACCCGAAGAGAAGGAATCTGGATTTCTAGGGGAAGAACTGCTTCGCTTCCATAAACCAGAGATAATGGCGTACTGCCTGTTGGAGTCCGGACCGTTGTACGATAGTCCCATAGACATTCACTGAGCTTCTCATTCCAATCGTGCTTGTTTGAAGACACGAACTTCTTGAGAAGTTTTATAATGGTTTTGTTGAAGGCTTCTACTAGCCCGTTAGCCGCTGGATTGTAGGCAGTGGAGGCTATATTCAGGATTCGATTCTTATCGCAGAACCGATAGAACGTATGGCTTACGAACTGTGGATCATTATCATGGATGATCCTGCGAGGTAGGCAAAAGTGGTAGATGACATGATGTTTGATAAAACTGATCATGTTTGATGTCTTCACTTCGATAAGAGGTATAGCTTCCATCCATTTAGATAAGTAATCGGTTATAGCTAGGATAAACCGATGTTCTTTGGAGGATGGCGGGATGATTGGTCCTATGACGTCCATGCTCTAGGCTTCAAACGGCCAAGATGCTGCCGTCGAGTGTAAAAACTTCGAAGGTTGATGAATGAAATTTGCGTGAAACTGGCAAGCTCTACACTTTTTTGCATATTCAACGGCATCCGCTATCACTGTAGGTCAGTAATAACCCATTCGTTTGAGGCAAACTTGTAACTTAGGGCCTGGTTGATATGTACCACAAACTCCATCGTGAGCCTCCCAGAGTGCATGCTTGGCTTCTGTATCTGATAAGCATCGTAACAGTAGCCCGTCATAAGAGCGTCGGTACAACATCTTGGTAGCTGTGTCGTAGTAAAATCTGAGGGATCGTCTTTGGATGGATACTGCTTCCTTTGGGTCCTCGAGGAGGATTCCATAGACAGTGTAGCCTATGAAGGAAAATCTCCAGTCTTTAGCATCGACGTTTGTTTCTGCTACATAACAGTGATGAATATGTAAGGCATATTTCATACAGTATAGTTTTTGACCAGATACTATGATCGACTGCTGAGTATTGGTAGGAACGATCAAGGAAGCAGCAAGACCGGCTAGAGCATCTACTTTTATATTCTGTAGTCAAGGCACGTGCTCGATGAAGAATCCAGCGAAAGTAGATGCCAGCTCGATTGTTGCTCTGTGGTAGGGGATGAGATCTTCGTGGTAAACTTCGAAATCCCCTCGGACCTGACTAACTATTAGCTTGGAATCGCCGTAAGCTTCTAGATAGTCAACTTCCAGTTGCTTCGCCAGTTGTAGGCCAATTATTAGGGCATTATATTCGGCCACATTATTGGTGCATGGTTCCATGAGAGAATATGCACGGGTTATGACCAGATGATCAGGTGACACGAGCACGACACCTACTCCAGCCATAATGTTTCCTTTGGGCCCTGTACTTGATGCACCGTCAAAGAACATTCGCTAAATAGGGATTTCTTCAGTTGCAATGTTAGACTCCACCACTTCGTCGGAGATTTCGTCGTAGAGTTTGGACGACTCTGGCACCGGATGGGCTGCTAGGAAATCATCTAATGCTTAACCTTTTACTGCCTTCTGAGGGACGAAGATCATATCATATGGGGTCAACAATATTGCCCATATAGCTAAACGGGAATTGAGAGAACCCGATTTAGTCATGAGTATTCTGAGAGGGTTGACTTTAGATATGATGTGGATAGTCTGCCATGACACGTAGTGGCATGTCTTTTGGATGGAAAATACTAGTACGATACATTCTTTCTCTACCGATATGTATCTATGCTTGGCACCCACCATTGTGCGACTGAGGTAGTAAATTGCCTGTTAATGGTCGCCTTCGTTCTTTTGAGCTAAGAAGGCGCCAAGGGAATGATCCATGGCACGGACATAAAGTAAGAAGGGCTTCCCCATTATTGGAGCAACCAATACTGGAGGGCTTGTAAGATATGCCTTGATGTCGTCGAATGCGCGTTGACATTGTTCAGTCGAGACAAAAGATATGCCTTTCTTCATGAGCTGAGTGAATGGTTGACACCTTCCAGAGAGGTTCAAAATGAATCGTTTGATGTAGGCTAGCCTTCCTTCTAGTCCGCATAGCTCTTTGAGGTTTCTTGGAGGATGCATGTCGAGAATAGCCTTCACTTTCTCCGGGTCCAGATGTATACCCTTTAAAGTGATGATGAAACTAAGGAACTTGCCGCTGGAGACTCCCAGGAAAGACTTGGTTGGATTCATCTTGAGTTGGTGTGCACGCATTAGTTCGAACACTGTTCTCAAGTCTTGGAGGTGGTTGCCTTTGAGACGACTTTTGACTACAATATCATCTACGTAGCACTCCACAGTTTTGCACAAATGATCGCAAAAAATTGTGTTCATGGCTCGCTGGTATGTCACCCCTATATTCTTCAATCCGAAGAGCATCACCGTATAGCAGTATACCCCTAACGGTGTTCGAAAAGATGTGTGCTTCTCGTCGTCAGGAAACATCTTGATCTGGTTGTAGCCTGAGAACCCATCCATGAAGGACATCCGTTCGAAGCCGCAAGTGTTGTTGATCATTACGTCGGTGATCGGTAGAGGGAACTCGTCTTTTGGACATGTAGAGTTCAAATCACGGTAGTCGATACAGACTCGAACTTTACCACTCTTTTTTATGACTGGAACGATATTGGCAATCCAGTCGGGATGTTGTTTCTCGTGAATGAACCCACTGGCAATGAGCTTTTTAACTTTATTCTCGATGGCTTCCATGACGTCTGGTCAAAATCATCGTTGTTGCTGTTTCACTGGCTTAGCTTTAGACGAAATGTTCAAGCGGTGCACGACGACTTTAGGGTCTAGGCCTGGCATGTCTTCATAGCTCCATGCGAAGATGTCGATGTATTCTCTTATAAGCTGTATAAGAGACTAGCGTTCATTGTCAGATAAGCTTTTGCTGATGAAGATTGGTTTGAAGGATGCTTCATCTCCTATATTGACTTGGATGACTTCGTCTTCGGTAGGTGGTTCACATTGTTCGAAGCGCAGCTCCCACCTGGTATCCATTTATTGAGCCCATTGTTCGAGTTCAATTGATTGGACATCGTCTGTAACTTGGTCGGTGGAAACCATATTGACGGACAAAGTTGCTTTGAATATATCGCCGATACTGGAGTCTGAGTCCCAGAGGGAGGAATCAGAAGAATGAGAACAACGATCTGCTTCATCATCTGATCTTTCGTGAGTTGTTAGAGGAGAGACAGCCCAAACCAATATTGCTTTGTTGGTAGTTGTTCTCGGGTTTGTCGAGAGGAGCAAAGTATCGTATTGGCAACCGTCGTCCTCGGCCGTAAATTAGCCCTTCGTTGCTTTTGATGTCATATCCTATATTTTGGATGATATTCTTGGCCTGCCAACTATACCAAAAAAGTTGCATTTTCCTAGGGTCATAGTCAGCTTTTGTGCTGTGTTTGGAAGAAGTAGAGTCTGGAACGAACTTTCTCTCGCTAATTATATGACCGAAGATGATTAGCTCTTCATCCTTCTTTCTGGATGGAATGATGAAGTAGTGGATATCTTTTGGGCAAACTTTTTTCTATGGGTGAGGCGTCATGACCGGCATGCAGAGGTGTGGTCCTATGCCATTTTTTAGGGCATATATCGTATCTATGTAATGGTTTACAGATGGATAGACATCAGAGTAATTCAAAGATAAATATTTACTAAGGAAATATGCAAGTTCTTCTTCAGGGATAACATCATCCGCTGAAGGTACATTATTCTGAGTATTGATATACTCATTGAGAGGATCATCATATGGAAGAGGAGCCACAGTCATGGCCGAGTTCACTATATAGGGTAATTCTTTCGGATTGTGAGGACGGGCATCAGTAGGTTCCCTCTTAGGTGTTTTACTGAGAGTGATGGTCAATAGTTTGACCTTGTCGGGTTTTTTCTTCTTCAACAAGATTGTGAGAGGCTTCGAGGTACTTTTTAGAGTAGTACGTCCTTTGACTCGGACAATCAGGGGACCATCGTTAGGGGATGGAGGTACTTCAGCTTCATTGCCATCGTCCTTGGGGGGTTGAGATTGGTAAAGTACCGAATCTCCATATTAAGCTTCGATGCCCTTGAAAGGATCGACATCAGCAAACTTTGTCTTCACGACACTATCGCTGTTGACGTACTTGAAACACTGGTGAAGTGTGGAAGGGACGATCATGTTCTCATGTATCTATGGATGTCCCAACAAGACGTTGTAGGATACATTGGCATCGATCATATAGCAGGAAACCTCCGATCAGAGATCACCGATCTGGCATTTGAGATGGATCTTGCCCAGCGGATGGCTTCGACCAGCATTGAAAGCCATGATAGTTGTGTTGTGCGGATAGCTTGTGTAGAGGGATTCCCAGGATTTGAAGCAAACTTCTAGGAATGATGCTGAGGGAGGATCCTGGATTGATATGCATGCGGTCCACCTTGATCGCCCCGATATACCCTGTATAGTACAGGGGTCTATCATGATGATTATTTTTTAGTAGCATGTCCTCCTGTGAGAAGGTGATGTTGGGCACCACTTCCATAGTACTGTGGCAGTGAGGATAGGAGACAGGATCTTCAGCAGGAGCCTTGACCTCAGCGAGGTAAGAGTCGACATATAGCAATGCCTCACTTAAGGTCTTTCGTGTTTCTTTGGAGAGTCGCAATAGATCGAACAGAGACAACCTGGTGGGTGTATTGGCTAGCTGAGCCAGTATGTCAAAGTTGTAGGATCGATCCATGCCTTCGGGAGTTGGCACCTTTAGAGATTTGTCAAACCGCGTCTCCTTCTGCTTGGATGTGGTTTGAGGCTTGGACGGGCCGGCTTCTGAGCTTGTAGGGGCAACAGGAGCTTGAGAAGGTAGTGCTTCCTCTTGTGTGGGATCGTACGTCCGAAGATAAGTCTTTTCCGATCGCGTCTCGCCAGATAGAACCTCGTAGATGGGGGAGGATACCATGTGGCATGGCTTAAATTTCTTGCCCTTTCTTGCTTTGGGAGGTGCTACCCCCTGTGTTACTTCTTGGACAAGGTCCGGGTGGGCCCACATGATCTCACCACGTCCAGTTGTGAGTGGGACCAAGGTTGAGTTGCGAGCTGGTGGTAGGTTGACGACTTCCATCAATGCCTTGGGGTTCAGGACCACGCCGTCTGGGACTTCTGTAGGGGGAAAGTTGCCAAACTGAAGAGAGATCATGTTAGCAGATAGGACCTTGTCTTCATCTTCGAGGTTGATCACATGGCTATCGATAAGCTGTAGTATCTTCTTCTTAACGACGATGCAGTCCTTGGTGGAGTGATGCACGTACTGATGGTAAAGATAGTACTTGGGAACTTTGAGTTGGCTCGCCTCTGCGGGCAAAGTCAGCTTATTACCCTTCGTCAATGTGTGGAAGATGGTAATGACATCATCTACGTCGAAGGATAAGGTCTCCTTAGGCTTGTCGGAGGCACCTTGAGAATTGGAAGCTCCTTTGGATGTGTCGACTTTTAGGACTTCTTTTCCTTTACCCCCACGAATAGGGATAGTTTGAGGATGCTTGCCTTTGTCTTCAGATTTGGGTATCTTCAATCCAGTAGTTCCAAGTTAGGAACGTCATTTTCAGCAGCATCAGCATCCCCAATGAAAGCGGGCCATGTATCATACTTATGTATACCTAGACAAAACTTTACTGTTGGAAGGAAGTTATGTCGACAAGTATCCATAAGTTCTGAGTCTGGTATACCAAGGCATTTTCAGTACTAGCCGTCTGAAGCGCTCAATGAAGGCAATAACAGATTCAGTCATCCTTTGCTTGGTCTCGATGAGAGTGGACATACTAACATGCATGCCACTCTCGTAAATCCTGTTGAGGAACAACCTCTCCAAGTATTTGAATGAATTGATACACCCGTCATGTAGACTGCAGAACCATTCGAAAGTTACCCCCTGCAAGGTGCTAATAAACAGCTTCGACAAGAATGTATCATCTCGGGGCAAGTACAGAGTTTGCGTGTTGAAGTACATCATGTGCTGACGAGGAGAAGTCAAGCCATCGAATGAGTTTAGCATCAACAGCTTGTAGTTAGGAGGGCACGTAGCATTCTCCCACTCAGGGGGATATGGTTGAGATATTCCCATCTTCTGCAGCTCGTCTTTGTGTGAGATGGTGTCGAGGCAAGCGACCAGGGAATCAATTGTATCATGTTGATTGAGCAGGTGTTGGAAAATATCTGCTGAACGGTTGTCAGGTGTTGTTGGTGAAGGACCACCCCCAGCATTTGCAAGATTGAGAAGGCACAACGGAATGATACTCCTTTTACAGGGAATGAGGGTTATTGCTGTGAGCCAGTGGGCTGAAATATTTTGTTGAGGTGGAGGAACAGCCCGGTAGCTTGAACTGCCATGATACTGGTAAGCATATCAGTGATCTTGGCGAATGCTGTTTCGAGACCCTCTAGCCGCTTACTAGTCTGATCACTAGCTTCTTCAGGTCTTTCTCCGTCCGTCATGTATGTAGATAGCATGCGAGGACGAACAGAGGAAGCAATGCGACTGGTGCTGATACTGTCTGTCTCTGAGTAGATAAGTCCTTCATCTTCAGTAAAGGAGGTAGATAGTCGCCATCGGATTTGGTGGAATCATCATCCTTTGGAAGGCTATCCCTAGTGTGGGGGTCATCTACTTCAGATTCTGAGGGAAAGCTACCCCCGGCTTGGGAATCTTTATCGTCCACACGGAATCTTGCCTTCGATCGAGTGCCCATATAGACTCTTTCAGATGTGATAGCCCGTTGGCCATCTGTTGGTAGACTTTGTCTTCTCCTTCTCATGGAACTGAGAGAGAAGGTTGGGTTAGTGGTCCACCGTCTTTGATTGGGGCTTCCGTAAGGGGGGCCCCATGAATCCATGTTGTATGAAACACATAGTGGCTTCTCATCGTCAGAGAAGTACAGCCATCGAAACACGGACTTTCTCTGAGGCACTCTTGTCACTTTGGAGCAACAACAGTTGATAACAATATTGGCGCACAGAAGTGCACTATGAATTGTTATGTTCTCCCTCGCTTTACGCTTATGATTTATCATGTCGCGCAAGTCAGCGGAAGGGAGTTTTGTCTTACAACCCATATTGCATGCTTCGTCGAGCTTTGCATGCGGGCTCGTAAGGAGAGTAGGCGCATCCAAACTTAGTTTATGTGCAGGGGCAACCCCCACACCTAAGTTCTGTGAGGTCCTTGAAGACAGCCCCGTGCTATACGCGTTGGGACCTGCCTTTTTGCTGTTGGCGCATAGGCCTTGGAGACTGGGCTTGGGCGCATGCTTCTTGACAGCATATTTGAGTCGCCTTGATGTGGGCACATAGTATGGATCCAGAGAGCCTGGGCGCATAGCCTTGGGCGCATGACTCTGAATGCCCAGCATGTTCAAGACAGAAGTGTTCTGGTTGGGGCTATGCGCCCAAACACTCCCTTGGGTGCATGGCTTTGGGCGCATGCTTGGTGGAGCAGCATTATTTTCTCCAGTACTGCCTCCTTCGTTCGTGAGCCTCATCGGGTCTCGCCAGAGTGCCACACACCCCGATCCTCGGCATCGTATTATTTTCCTCTGCCATGTCTCGAGTGTTGAACACTCTATTGTTGGTTGTGGAGGGAAGAGTCACTGGGCTAGTAGAGCCCGGAAAGGTATGAGCCTTCTACATTTGGGGGACTTCTGTGGCAGAGTCCTGCGCCTAGGTGACAGAGTCCTCCATCTGCGTATCCACTATGACACTTGCCGGATATGCGCAGTGAGCCTTCGGAAGCCAAGTCTTGCGAGACTTGTTTGGCTTCGCTGATTTTAAGGGAGTAGAGCCGTCCCTCGAGAGCATCTTTTCGAACACCTGCTGATCGAATTTTATGAACAGCATCTTCTAAGTACTCTCCACTTTGTCGGTATCGGATTGCGGTACCACCTTCTGGTCAGAGAAAAAGGTAATCCCCAGCAGAGTCGTCATTTTTGTGGACACACAAAAAAAGAAGAAGAAAACGCTGTCTTTTCTTTTTATTGGCGCAAGACACCACAAATCGAGTACGCTTGAGAGTTCCTGTGCTGAGGATCCTCGAGTACAAAAAAAGAATTCTGGGGAATGGGACGATGGAGATCGAGCGACAGTTTCTCCTTTACTCTGTTGACACTTCGATTACAAAAGTGGGAGAAAACCTAAGAAAATTGCTAACTCTCGGCTCACTGGCAAGAAGTGCAGCAATTTGGCTCTTAAAAATGCTCTCCGTTCTGTCCTTTGAAGAGGGATAAAGCCCCCATTTTATAGTCGTTTTTGAGCTGGAATGATGTTATGTGCCGACATAAAAAGATACGCTGGTTCTTATGTGGGTATGTAGTCCTGCTTTGGGCGCATAGGGTGTAGACACATATAGACTGCGAGATCGTGGGTTGGTCGTGGTGTTGACGTGGCTGCATGCTTCAGTGCAGGACTGCTCGTGGAGACCGACGTGGCCATACGCTTCGGTGTACGTTCTGATCGTGGCTTGGACTGAGTCAGGCTTGGGTGCATAGCCATGTCTCAGGCTACGCCCTCGTTTCGGAAGAGCTAGTCTTGGGTGCATAGTGTTACACTTGGACTGGACGCATGGAGATTCATTTAGTGGACGCATGGATCATACTAACTGGGCGCATGAAGCTTCATTTAGTGGGCGCATGGAGTCATACTGACTGGGCGCATGGAGCTACTCTTGACTTGGGCACATGGAGCTATATTTGCTGAAATTTTTTCATGCTTCTACAGGAACGAACTATATATATTGGAGAACACGGATGAGTTTCTTTATTAAGTCACTAGACTTCGATATTTGGTCTATAGTTATAGACGGTTACAAAAAACCAACTAGAACAGGGATTGATGGTGTTTTAGTAGACAAGTCCCATGACAAATATACTGAAAATGAAAAGACAGGCTAGTCTAGATGCATGAGCCATCAATGCACTATTCTGTGCAATTGAAAAAACTGAGTTCAATCACATATGTACTTGTGCCACATCTAATAAAATTTGGAGACTTCTTGAGGTAACTCATGGAGGAACTTTCCAGGTGAAGGAATCAAAAATTTGTAGATTAATACAAGAATACAAGTCATTCAAGATGAAACCTGGTGAGTAAATTACACAGATGTTCACTCGTTTCCTTGATATTACTAATCCTCTATAGTCTCTTGGAAAGGATTACATTAATCACGAGAAGATCAGGAAGGTAATGCGGGCTCTAACGAAGAACTGAAACCCGAAGGCCACCGTGATCATAGAAGGAAACGATCTCACTACGATGATATTAGAGACACTTATGGGCAAGCTCATGACCCATGAGCTGGATTTATAAGACTTTGAAGAGGCAACCCCTAAAGAAAAATCTATCGCCTTCAAAGCCCAATCCAGAAGAGTCTCATGCAATGATATTGATGAAGAAGATTCTGAGGGTGATAAACAGGCCCTACTGGTCAAGGACTTCAGGAAATTCTTAAAGTTTGAGCGATCAAGCCGAAAGAAGAAAGATATCCACGAAATCAACAAAGAAGATACTATCTTCTTTGGATGCAATAAGTTAGGGCACATGAAAAAGGACAATCTACTAACAAAGAAAAGCAGTCTATATGACCGATCAAGATCGAGTAGAAAAGCAACAACTGGACAAAATTTACTACACCAAAAAAGACATTTAGGAACAGTTTTTATATGTTTCTAATATTTTTAGGAACATATCACAACCGTTCATAAAAGTGGCATTGTAGTTTTAGAAATGGTTATAAAGCATTTCTAAATATAGTCTGGAACATGCGTTCCTAAAACATATTTGGAACATATATAATGTGTTACTAAATTATTTTAGTAACACCCTTAAAACGTTTCTCAATGTCATTTTGAGACACCTTAAGCTCGTTCCTGACGTTTCTGTGTTTTTTAAATTTAAATTTTGCTTTCCAATTTTTGCTTTGCACTAAAAATTTGATTATTCCTAAACTGGCAATTGAAAAATTAAATTGTGTAATATTTTTTACACATACCCTGAATTAACATCCAAGAGCTCCACTAAATTAACCAAAGATTTCAACTTAACATAAAATAACTAATAACATTTCCCAAAAGAATATAAAGTAAAAAATCAGCCACGAAAAATATAGTTGTACACTGTAATTAAAAATAATCTATAATGTTGTTGCTACTACAAATTATTTTACAAAGAAACTCTCTTAAGTTGGGACTACAAGAGAATGAGTCTTCTATCGTGATACCAGTCCCCATAGACCGATGCTGCCTCAAATGATTGGTACTATAGGTTGATGAACCAGGATTTAGTACTACGTAGACAACCTAATTATTCGGGTCCTACAGCTCTTGAATTAATGCTAATCGCTGCTATTTTTTGGCTGCTTTCATATGCTCTATTGGATAAATGTTCTATCTCTACTAAACTTGTTTGTCAGCAAGCAGCTTGTGTCAGTAACATGATCAAGAAGAAAGCACAAGTATTCATCAACATTAGAGGCTTCCCAGGTGGTAGCAATAGTCCTGCAAAGAATTTAAATTTATAAATTTCTCTTCAACAACAACAGAAGTTGGTTGAGAGTGATCATATACTCTGTATAATATACCTGACCTTGTCCAAAATGTCCTTCTATACACTTGATACTCTTCCAGACTTTCACGAGGCGTAGTATTATATCCAACGTAGTCATAGATGCATACTTGACAAAATATTAAGAATGTGCGTTAGAACCAAATGCAAGAAATCCACATAATAATATATACAACTTTAAGCTTAACCATAACCAAACAAAATTAAAAAAGCTAGGACAAAATAACAAATTTACAAAAGTGCATTAGAACCAAATGCAACAAGTCCACATAATAATATTGTCAATCTCACCAGAAATCACTATGACCTGTCATGCAAAACAACCAAAGCTAACACTATAAATATCCCTAATAAAACATACAAATGGACATGATGTGTTCTGGAGAAATTTGAAAAGTGTCTTGTATTCTATATGAACTATTATTATTAGCTTGCTAATAGAATTAGACACAGATTTTATATTGCTTATATCACTATAATAGTTTTACGAAGTAAGAAATTATAAATGTAAATGGAAGTAGATGCATGCAATACAATTAGAAAAAAAAAGATGTTGATAAGCCTGAGAAAGTAATTAGGCCATGTACATTGCATAAATAAGTTATTGGCAAGAATTATCATGGCATCACCAAATCGTGCTAATAAACAGATGGCAAAGGTTACATATAATTGACGATTCAAGCATATGTTTATAAACTAATGACACCAGTAGGAGACAAACTACGACCTGCCAACATCATCAAAAGTACAATAATATTTTATGGTGTTTTGAATTTAGGGGAATGTATTTAATCTTTTCCACTACCAAAATTTATCGATTTAGCGACGGCCATATCCGTCGCCAATCTGACGGTAATTACAATTAGTGACCGATCACTGACAGATTTTGGCCAAAAAATTCCGTCGGCAATCAGCTCGTCGCTAATAACTGTCCATCGCTACGTAGTCGTCATGCGACGGAATAGCGACGTTTTATCGACTTAACAATACAAAGCAGTAGCGATGACGTTCCGACGGACTAGCGTCCTTTTCAAGTATTAAGTACTGAAATGTGTAGACAATAGCGACGTAAATTTCTGTCGGTAACCCGTCGTAATAGCGTATCAGAGTGTATCATGCCGTCGCTAATCCGTCGACGCCTTCGATAACAAAGGACGGATTAGCGACGGTTTTCTGACGAAAAATCCGTCGATCAGCTTCTGGAAATTCATGTTATTTCCAGCAACATGGCGACGGATAAGTCGTCGCTATTCCGTCGATATATATCGACGGAATACGGATGGATTAACCGTCGATCTTGTTCTGGAAATTCTTGGTATTTCCAGAACAAGGGCGATGGATAGGTCGTCACTATTCCGTCGAACAATATACCATGCCGACGGATAATTCGTCGACCATCCGTCGCTACCTGGAAACATTTTCAAATCTTCAGTTAGCGACGGAATAGCCGTCGAAAAGTAGTCGGAAAATGGTAGTAACCGTCGCAAAACGGTCACAAGTCCGTCGCTAACTGAGAATATTTTAAAAAAAATTACAGCGCTTTCCCTGTTCGTAAAAATTTGCATAAACCAAACCAATATATAATGCACACCAATTATCCAACAATCACATAGACCAAATATATTATGCAATATATTATGCACACCAATTATCCAAGAATCACATAGACCAAATATGCACATACGAATTTAATGTACACCAATTATCCAAGAATCATATAGACCAAACCAAATTAATATAAAATAGACATCAATTATCTGGAAGAGTAACCTAATATCCATCGTTATAATCCGATCATAGCACAAATATTCCAAAATTTTCACAAATATTCCAAAACACATAGGAAAGAGTTGGCCAGTTACAGTAACCTAATATCCATCGTTATAATCCGATCATAGCACAAATATTCCAAAGTTTTCACAAATATTCCAAAACACATAGGAAAATCGACTTTGGCCTCAACAAAGACCACAAGTCAGACGATGAATCCTCACAGCCATGGTTGATAGTTGCGTTGAGGCATGTACCATTCTATCAGCCACTTTGCATACGAAGGCTCAATCTGGTTGAGGTCTTCTGTAGGGACAGGAGGGTCGGTCCCGATGCTACTACTCTCTGACGGTGGCTCCTCCTTAGCTTCAAGCTTGGGAGCAATCTCTTTCCCGATGGTCATCGGTTCTTCCTTGACCTCGACCTTTGGTAACACCTTCTCCTTAACAGTCACCGGCTCTTGTTTGACGACGGAGACTTCCTCCGTGTCGACCTCCAAGGGTTTCTTGTCTCGACCCCTTCCTCGACTAGCAGCACCACCTAGACGAGTCCTAGGAGGCATCTTTCTGACAACAGAAATTTTCATATAGGGTAAAGAAATTTACTCAAGTTATAAAAGTTGTGACGTTGGTTTTTTGCGTTCATCATCATTAGAGGGAGCAGCACTAGAAAAGTTGTGACGTTGGTAGCATGAGAGAGTAAAAATCTGTATCACAAGACTAACAAAATTACTATGTAATCATGTACTCACCAATAACCGGATGTAACTGGAGTCGTTGGGCCTATCATGCAGTAATTTATGGATCCGCTGGTATAGGCCAGATGTACTTAGTATCTAGTGTATCAGATTAGTATCGGTCTATCGGTTTGGTATAGGACGTATCATATTGGTTTTGGCGTTAACAAATTGGTATCGTCCTATATCCGATATGTACATGTATCGGCCGAATAGCTAGGATTCATATTTGCCTTATCGATTTGGTATCGGTCACATCCGATAGGTATCGGCCGTGTTGGATTAGTATAGACTATTTCGGATTAGTATCGTGGAAGGTTTAGTAACAATTGTACTTGGATTTCTCTCTTCTCGAGCTAGAATACCATTGCAAGAGAATCACCAGATCGTGATTGGCCAGTTACAGTAACATACATACTTTCTTTTCCATCAAGAAAAGCGAGATTGAAAAGGAAGTATGTATGTTCTGTAACTGGCCATCTACGCTCTTGTGACTCTCTTGCAATGGTAATCTAGCTCTAGAAGAGAGAAATCCTAGTACAGTTGTTACTAAACCTTCCATGATACTAATCCGAAATGGCATATAATAATCCAACACGGCCGATACCTATCAGATATGACCGATACCAAATCGATAAGGCCAATATGAATCCTAGCTATACGGCCGATACATATCGGATAGGACGATACCAATTCGCTAAGACCAATACCAACCGATACGGCCCATACCAAAATGATAGATCGATACTAATCCGATACAGTCAATACTTATAATTACCTACGGTCCAGGAGGTTGATCCGCTAGTACATCCATGTACGATCAACGAAGTAACGATCCATTTCAATTTGGATGTGAAAATTTGTATCATAAGACAAACTAAACATAATCAGTTCTATTTCACATGCTTAATTGCCAAGTATGGGAACGAATGGCTCAGAACACAACCCAAAATTCATTCTAGCATACATTAGTGTGAATCATCTACGTTCTGTACATATAGTGTAGTATATGTTCTTATCGTGTCTAGTATCTGAAGGATGTAACAGAATCAAGATGAACTCACATAATGTAATACTAAGACATCATCTACTACTATATAAGATATAGTGATAGGTTGTCGTATCATCATTGCCGAGGGATGAGGGTCGAAGGACAGTCAACTTTATCTATGGATACATAGTTTCTGCCTCGCTAGTCGAATGGCTTAATTGCCAAGTATGGGAACGAATGGCTCAGAACACAACCCAAAATTCATTCTAGCATACATTAGTGTGAATCATCTACGTTCTGTACATATAGTGTAGTTTATGTTCTTATCGTATCTAGTATCTGAAGGATGTAACAGAATCAAGATGAACTCACATAATGTTTACAGTCTTGGTCTCAACTGTCTTCGATTCTATGATCCCATATCTTAGGTTAAATAAATCACTAACCTCATCACGGTGAGTCTTGGTGTAGCACTCAAATGTGGGGCACCTGTAAATTCGTCGAGGTTTTAAATCATCGACATTGAGTTTTAAACCCTCACGTAGCCTTTCTGCTTCACTTCTAGGGTCGAGCAGTATCTTCTTGCAAGTTTCGATCTCCAGATACTTAGTGTCAAGATTCTGGACACTTTCGTAGAGCATGTCAACGCATCCTAGCATCAATTTCCTCGGCAGGAAATTGACGCTAGGATGCGTTGACATGCTCTATGAAAGCGTCCAGAATCTTGACACTAAGTATCTGGAGACCGAAGCTTGCAAGAAGATGCTGCTCGAGCCTAGAAGTGAAGCAGAAAGGCTACGTGAGGGTTTAAAACTCAATGTCGATGATTTAAAACCTCGACGAATTTACGGGTGCCCCACATTTGAGTGCTACACCAAGACTCACCGTCTGTATAGTTCGGTTATTGGCGCTCGATGTCCCTGTGGTAAGGCAATGGATGAGGATATTGCGTGGGAGGGGGTTGCAGATGGAGGCAACAAGGATGGCGTATTTGTGAAAGGAGGGAAAAGATACATAATCACAGACGATTTGCATGTAAGGCCATTCTATTCCATGGAGTCTGCGTTGTCTATTTTCCGAAAGCATGGGATCATAGAATCGAAGACAGTTGAGACCAAGACTGTAAACATTGGCCGCGATGAGGTTGGTGATTTATTTAACCTAATGTAGTAATCTTGTAATTTAAAGTTGGAAGAACATGCAAGTAGCCTTATAGTTTCTGCCTCACCAGTCGAATGGCTTAATTGCCAAGTATCGGAACGAATAGCTCAGAACACAACCCAAGATTCATTCTAGCATACATTAGTGAGTTCATCTTGATTCTGTTACGTCCTTCAGATACTATATACGATAAGAACATAGATGATCCATACTAATGTATGCTAGAATGAATCTTGGCTTGTGTTCTGAGCCATCCGTTCTGATCAAGCATCTTCCTTCTCCTCTCCTCCACCATGGCTCTGAACCAATCTGCTCCTCCCTACTTTCCTTCTTTTTATTTGACTCTCTGAGCCACATATGACATCCAGCTCAAGTGTAGAGTCGGAGGAGAAGAAGTGGGCAGGAAGAGGAGGGGGAAGCAGCACAGCCAGCGGCATGACCCGGAGGAAGTACAGAGGTTTTCTTCAACAGCCGTAGGAGAACTATAAGGATATATCTTTTCACAATATATCACCTTGTCAAAGACCCTTAATGTGACAACCATGTTACCGCGGTGTCGGAAGACTAACATGTCATAATTTTCTAAGCCGTGTGTTTTGACATAATCCTCCAAACTCTTTCCTGCTATGTAATAATGCAAGATTACTACATAGGAGGAAAGAGTTGGAAAGATTATGTCAAAACACACGGCTTAGAAAACTTATGACATGTTAGTCTTCCGATACCGCGGTAACATGATATTCACATGAAGGGTCTATGACAAGATGACATGTTGTGAAAAGATATATCCTTATAGCTCTCCTACGGCTGTTGAAGAAAACCTCTGTACTTCCTCCGGGTCATGCCGTCGGCTTTGCTGCTTCCCCCCTCCTCTTCCTGCCCACTTCTTCTCCCCCGACTCTACACTTGAGCTGGATGTCATATGTGGCTCAGAGAGTCAAATAAAAAGAAGGGAAGTAGGGAGGAGCAGATTGGTTCAGAGCTATGGTGGAGGAGAGGAGAATGAAGATGCTTGATCAGAACGGATGGCTCAGAACACAAGCCAAGATTCATTTTAGCATACATTAGTGTGAATCATCTATGTTCTGTACATATGGTGTAGTGTATGTTCTTATCGTATCTAGTATCTGAAGAACGTAATAGAATCAAGATGAACTCACTAATGTAATACTAAGGGATCATCTACTACTATATAAGATATAGTGATAGGTTGTCGTATCATCATTGCCGAGGGATGAGGGTCAGAGGACAGGCAACTTTATCTACGGCTACATAGTTTCTACCTCGCCAGTCGAATGGCTGCAGGGACTATGTCCTGATCACCATGTCGTACCGTAGACTAATGCAAATGGAGCTGAAAATATTCGTCACTAACCGGTCACTAGTCCGTCGGTAACTGAGAATTTTTTTTAAAAAAATTGCAGCACTTTTCCTGTTCACAATAATATGCATAAACCAAACCAATATATAATGCACACCAATTATCCAAGAATCACATAGACCAAATATGCACATACGAATTTAATGTACGCCAATTATCCAAGAATCATATAGACCAAACCAAATTAATATAAAATAGACATCAATTATCCTGAAGAGTAACCTAATATCCGTCGTTATAATTCGATTTGTCTTCAAGTGTGAGAACGGATGGCTCAGAACACAACCCAAGATTTATTCTAGCATACATTAGTGTGAATCATCTATGTTCTGTACATATGGTGTAGTATATATTCCTATCGTATCTAGTATCTGAAGAATGTAACAGAATCAAGATGAACTCACATAATGTAATACTAAGACATCATCTACTACTATATAAGATATAGTGATAGGTTGTCGTATCATCATTGCCGAGGGATGAGGGTCTGAGGACAGTCAACTTTATCTACGGATACATAGTTTCTGCCTCACCAGTCGAATGGCTGCAGGGACTATGTCCTGATCACCATATCGTATCGTAGATTAATGCAAATGGAGCTGGAGCCAAAATACAAAAACCAAAATACAGAATCAAATCCCTGGGACGGATGGCTCAGAACACAACCAACCGGAGAGGATACTCTGAGAGATCCATCTGAGTAGGACCTATACTCTGAGAGATCACCTTTATAAGAATGATATCAGTAGTGGGATTGAGTGCTGGAGGGGATATTATCAGAGTATACGTCCTACTCAGATGGGTCTCTCACCGTTATTATTTTTTTCTGACAGCATGGTGGATGTGCTCCATCAACAGATTCTTGCTCCGAGCTAAAACTTTGTCCCGGAGCTCAAGTGGACATCCTTGGTGTAGAGCTCGAGTGAGAGGTTCCTGACAGCATGGTGGTCTCCTTTGTCAAAGTATCCGTGCTCGTCCCACAACCAATATGGGATGAGCACGGATACTTTGACAAAGGAGACCACCATGCTGTCAGGAACCTCTCACTAGAGCTCTATACCAAGGATGTCCACTTGAGCTCCGGGGCAAAGTT
This sequence comes from Iris pallida, assembly GCA_029216955.1. Taxonomy (NCBI): domain Eukaryota; kingdom Viridiplantae; phylum Streptophyta; class Magnoliopsida; order Asparagales; family Iridaceae; genus Iris; species Iris pallida. The sequence goes on from JANAVB010009599.1 coordinate 6,130,908, forward strand.
TTGGCTCGGAGCAAGAATCTGTTGAGGGAGCACATCCACCATGCCGTCAGAAAAAATTAATAACGGTGAGAGACCCATCTGAGTAGGACGTATACTCTGATAATATCTCCTCCAGCACTCAATCCCACTACTGATATCATTCTTGTAAATGTGATCTCTCAGAGTATACGTCATACTCAGATGGATCTCTCAGAGTATTCTCTCTTGTTGGTTGTCGTATCATCATTGCCGAGGGATAAGGGTCGGAGGACAGTACAAATAGTCTAATACAAAAACAACTCAATATGTAGTCCAATACAAATAGTCTAATACAAAAACAACTCAATACAAATAGTCCAATACAAATAAGTACTAATAGCTAATGAGAACCATGCTGCTCACGCAAACGCTCAGTGATACGATCACGCAACCACCTCGAAAAAGCGAGATTTTTGGCATGAGGAGAGATGTCGTCCCTTGCAAGGACTGCTTGAAGAGAACTCCCGGTCTCACTAGCTACCGGTGCTGGATGAATAGAATTCCCGATCTCACTAGCAACCGGTGCCACTTCCTCCTTAACTGTAGGAGGAGCCACCTTATCATTCTCTGTTTTCCTCAAACGACGTGCCGCTCCTCGGGTCATGGGTGCCATCTGGTAAGATCGATAGTCACAAATAATACAATTGTAACATAAGCAAGCTAACTAAAGGAACCATCATGTAATTTGAGTACATTTTTGAAAGCCGATAAAGTATAAAAAATTCAATTTTTTGCCAAGTGTGAGAACGAATGGCTCAGAACACGACCCAAGATTCATTCAAGCATACATTAGTGTGAATCATCTATGTTCTGTACATATGGTGTAGTATATGTTCTTATCGTATCTAGTATCTGAAGAATGTAACAGAATCAAGATGAACTCACATAATGTAATACTAAGACATCATCTACTACTATATAAGATATAGTGATAGGTTCTGCCTCGGGATGAGGGTCGGAAGACAGTCAACTTTATCTACGGCTACATAGTTTCTGTCTCGCCAGTCGAATGGCTGCAAGGACTATGTCCTGATCACCATGTCGTACCGTAGATTAATGCAAATAGAGCTGGAACTGGAGCCAAAATACAGTACTATATCACCATGTCGTACCATTTTACTTTCTCTCTCTCCCCCCTCCCTTCTGGCGCTCTCACTCACTCCGGCGCTCTCACACTACTAATTCCTATGTGTTTTAAGTGTGAGAACGGATGGCTCAGAACACAACCCAAGATTCATTCTAGCATACATTAGTGTAAATTATCTATATTCCGTATACATATCGTGTAGTATATGTTCTTATCGTATCTAGTATCTGAAGGACGTAACAGAATCAAGATGAACTCACTAATGTAATACTAAGACATCAACTGCTACTATATAAGATATAGTGATAGGTTGTCGTATCATCATTGCAAAGGGATGAGGGTCGGAGGACAGGCAACTTTATCTACGGCTACATAGTTTCTGCCTCGCCAGTCGAATGGTTGCAGGAACTATGTCCTGATCACCATGTCGTACCGTAGATTAATACAATTAATGGAGCTAGAAATATCCGTCGCTAACCGGTAACTAGTCCGTCGCTAACTGAGATTGTCACATACACATGTATATCACAGCTAGATGTATAGATATATACATCTATACAAAAGCACACAACTGATAGAAATCGTACTGTCCTTGAGACAGTGAACATATACACCATGAATCCAAACTCCATATATATTCACATTTACTAATCCAAACACCACCAAACTAATGGAATACCCAATATGGATAACACATTATTTAGCCAATATATAAACTCAGATGAATTTGAGAAGCAAAGCCACCCGCCGCCCCCGACCAAAGCCCGCCACCCCAAGCCCGCTGCCCAGTAGTTCGGTTGCATATATATATGAAGAGTGCTTATGGGTGTACGTCGGTTGCAAATAGCCCCGACGCACCCGCCCCAAGCCAGCCGCCCAGCCCCCGACGCTGCCGCCCCAAGCCCACCGCCCAGCCCCCGACCCAAGCCAGCCGCCCAGCCTCCGACGCCCCAGCCCCAAGCCCGCCTCCCAGACCCCGACGCCCCCGCCCCAAGCCCACCGCCCAGCCCCCGACCCAAGCCAGCCGCCCAGCCCCCGACGCCCCCGCCCCAAGCCAGCCGCCCAGCCCCCGACGTCGCCGCCCCAAGCCCACCGCCCAGCCCCCGACCCAAGCCAGCCGCCCAGCCCCGACGCCCCAACCCCAAGCCCGTCTCCCAGTCCCCGACGCCCCCGCCCCAAGCCCACCGCCCAGACCCCGACCCAAGCCAGCCAACCAGCCCCCGACGCCCCCGCCCAGCCCCCGACGCCCCAACCCCAAGCCCGCCTCCCAGACCCCGACGCCCCTGTCCAGCCCCCAACGCCCCAACCCCAAGCCCGCCTCCCAGACCCCGACGCCCCTGCCCCAAGCCCACCGCCCAGACCCCGACCCAAGCCAGCCGCCCAGTCCCCGACGCCCCAGCCACAAGCCCGCCGTCCAGCCCCCGACGCCCCCGCCCCAAGCCCACCGCCCAGCCCCCGACCCAAGCCAGCCGCCCAGTCCCGGACTGCCCAGCCCCAAGCGCGCCGCCCAGCCCCTATACGACACCGCGAGAGAGCGAGAGAGAGAGAGAGAGGGGGTTGCCTTCAGGAGAGAGAGAGGAGAGGACGTCGACGCCGACGACGACACCGATGCCGATCATCGAAGCCGACACCGGCGAGAGAAAGAGAGAGAGAGGAGAGAGTGAATTTCGGGGGAATGTGAAAAGTTTCCCCCGCCGTTTTATTTAAAGTCTGGTACGTATATATAGCGATGGACTAGCGACTGGCAAAAACCCGTCGCCCAGCAGTCGCCTTTTTTGATACGTGCCGACTGAATATCCGTCGCTAAGTCGTCGAAGATATGTCCCGCCAATTCTATACACAATTCCTGCCAAATAATCGACTGCGTAGCGACGACTGTAAATCCATCGCTATAACTCCGACAGTCTAGCGACGGATGTGCGACCTTTCCTCCCCCTAAAATTAAAATAAAAATGGCAAAGGCGTGTGGTCGGTAATCAGTCGGCGAGCTGCCACGAAGCCGTCGCTAACGCCGACTGAAAAATTCTGTCGCTAAATATTCGTCGCTAATTTAGTGTATTTTGGTTGTGTTCTATGATAGATTAAATGACCATTTAATCTTTTCACATGACTGCCCAACATTTTGAACCATAACCCAGCCCTTACCTTGTGGATGTAAGTACAAAATGGGTATATTATACAAATAGAACCCGAGGCAACCCATGCATCCCACCACCAGTCTCTTAAAACCATTACTATGTCACTCGCCACCACCAACTTTCCCCAACAATTTAACCATCCCCCTCCTCAATTTCCCCTTTTCTGAGTATAAAGTACAGATCCCAATGCTTTTAGCGTTAGATTCCTTCTCGAAGAGAAGAACCTTCAAATTTGATTCATTGTACTCCATGTCCCTAGACTCCATGACCTCCTTGTAACAAGAAAATGGTCGAGAAGGTAACAGATAAATTTTTATGCAACTATATTTCAACTTTTCGGCACGATTTTCCGTCAAAAAATATAAGTAAACTATTAAACAAAGCTAGAATACAGATTGATGAGAGGGCAGTAAGTTGAGAAATCTACACTACAACAATTCTTGTATACCAAAAAAACCATTGAGTTGTCAACACTAAATAACAGATAATGGAAATAGTTCTTTGGCTTCGATGTTTATCCAATTACCAAATTATTAACAATGACACCCATGAAAAAGCTTTTACACCAAACTTTTGGTTTCAGCTGGATGAATCCATATCTTATTGATCCATAATAAGAACAATCGGTATTTCATCCAAAATTTAACCGAGGTACCTGGATATAAAAACTATTCCTATTGCCTAAAAATTAAAGTCACACCAGCAAGATGTTTCAAAAGTAAATAAAAACCGGGGAAACTAGAAGCCATAAATATATGCATATTGAAGTGTGGAGTGTTTAGGAGACAAAAGAATTGATCAGCTAACTAAACTAATTTATACAACCAAATTCTGACAAGAAAAATGACCAACTTGGTACCTCCATTCATATACTAAGGCGATAAAGAAAGTTGTACTATCAAAGAATCAAGCTTATTAGGACATGCTATGAAACTCAGGAAGAAAGTAATTGAATAAAGATAAAGAAAATAAATAATGACCTTTTTTGAGTCGATTTGGTTTTCTATCAAGGAGGCCTATTATAAAAATTATTTACTTACTATAAATTTGGTATAAAGACTGATTGAAGAATTTACAGAGAAAACAACAATGTAAGGTTTCTATCAGCTAGGAAAGGCCTGTGATGAGGACCCTAAGGAGAAAATGTGGTAGCTTTTAGAGAAGAAACAAGTCTACTATAGAAATATCGAGAACATCAAGGATATGCATAATAGAGATACAACTATTGTTCGGAGCCTTCGGACATACGGAGCGTTGTCTCCATATCCAATCATAATGACATACATCATGGATTAGGATTAGATCCTTGCCTCCTTGCACTACAAGAACAAAAAGTACTAAGCATATTTATGATGATGTTTCATTTATAATTTTCATAATGATGTTACTGTGTAAATTGATGAGATCAAGAGAGTGAAATCACTAAAACAAAATATTTGATAGAAGTTCTAGAGCCTATAAGACCTAAAAAATAGAATCAATTTGCAAAACAATGTATATAAAGTTTATCTTTACTAACATTCAAAAGGAAATGAGGGTAAAGAGATACCTAGAGCTATAATTTTCAATATTCATCTTTCATCGTGATGGCAAGATTGAAAATAATTTTGTTCATAGAATTAAAGTTGGATAGTTGAAGAGTGTTTTCTGATGTGGAATACGTTCGAGGATGGAAGAAAATTTATCAAACAGATATGAACACGTAGATGTTTTATTGGCTGGAAAGGTGGAAAATAAGAAATAATCTTCAAAATTAAGCATAGCTGATAAGAATTCTGAGATGGCTCAGTGGTAATACATTGAAAAATATGATAAGATACGGGTATATTGCTAAGTAAGAGATAATTACTATAAAAGTAATATAAGGGGTAATTATCTAGATAACATGGACATATGTGCAACTAAGAACAATAGATGCACCAATAACCGTAATATTCCATTAAGGAGTTTGTATTACACGCTCTGCCCTAGGTTATCAACTCGCGGATCATATTGTGTACCAATCTGCTTGAGTATCATATCATGTCTCGTATGATAAATAACTCTAGGAGTTTATATTTATACTTCTAAATACATAAAGGGATATAACTTACTCTGATTTCGCATAATTATTTTTATTTGTTTCAACTTTACAGGTCTATCTAATTCCATATCCATAATCGTATACATTACATGACTAAAATAAAAAACCTGATACAACCTATTAGCATGTATGTATCGTATTGGATCAACTAATATGTAATAAAATGGTAGTATATCATATCGTAAGATACTAAGAGAGTAGGATCAACCCATGTCTTGTTACTGATTAATACAATTACTCGCCTTATTAATCTCAACTATATGACCACTTGGCATTATGTCAGAAAGCACGATGGTCAATGCATAGTGCTTTGTATATAGTTGAAGTACTTGCCCCTAACAATCTCAATTATGAGACCGCTTGGAATATTTCAATAATCAACATTAGATAATTGTATTAAATACTTGACTACTCCGTAATTAGTTCTATTTTAGAACACAGCTAGTTAGGAGTAAGGGTACATCATTAAAGTAGTTGCTATAATCAGCGTAGACACAAAATTTGCACTGAGGCAGTAAAAAAGGATATGGTATTTGTTAATGTCATAGGAAAATGGCCGTTAATTGAGCACAATGAATAAAAGGATCATGTAGGATGTGTTTGACTGAGCTTTTTTCCATGGAAAATATTTTCATCACAAATTTTCTACCAATCATAGTGTTTGATAGCCTATACTTTCTATGGAATTATTTTCCAAAAAACTATTATTTTACATATTTTTTTCTAAAATGGTGGAAAATAAAACTGGTCCAACCCATAGGAATTTATTTTCCATGGAAATTAACTATTTTTTGTGGAATATAATAACGATCAAACACTCACGTAGCTGAATTTAAAATTTTAGGAAGAAGGCGCCGATGTTGTTTCATGATATCCACTCTAAACGACTCTCCATTTAAGCATAATTTGCAATATCGGCCTTTTCTGATACGGTTTGGCATATCCAGATGTGATACCTACCGCTATCGATACTGACCGATACCAATGTTAGTCGTCTCTTTTCTGGTCAATGCGGTAGAAAAAATTGAATGTAAAAAGCCTAATCAACAAGGGCGTAAAAGTATAGTAAAGTTGTAAAAGCATGTAAATAATGAATATTTATTTATCGTAAGTAAACCAAAGGGTGAGTATTATTTTATTCAATTTCAAAACTAATAAGAAACCACATATAAAATACTTAAAATTATGCCTAAATGTATAAAATATTTTTTCTGGACTTGTAATAATTTATAAATAATTATTTGTTTTTCGATACCAAAAAAATTCGATACTCTGATTTGAAATTTATGATACCATCAATCTCGATACTCATAGAAAGGGGCCGATTTCGATCGCGATACTGCGAACCTTGCTTTTTAAGGACACATTGTTGCAAAGTGGTTAAGAACAATCTATTATAGTATTATTATTTTATAGGAAGATATATCCAACATGAATCTGACATTGAAAACTGATATATACATATATATGGACCCCACAATTCGGTCCATACATCATGTCATATTAGGTTGTGGTGTCCTGGTGTCTTTACAAGAGAGCATTTCTTATGTGTTGCTACTTTCCTGTTCACTAGCTTAAGTCATTGACATTTGCAAAGAAAGATCAATAATTCAAGAACCCATAACTTTCATTAAGACAAGTGTCATTTTTCAGCTAATAACATAAATGTACACTAATTGACTTTATGCAAAGTATCTTCCATATGAGTTTCCAAATGACTTCACACACAGACTAGGCAAATTTGGTATAATAACAACATAAAATTTATATAAGCCCTACCGTTCAATATTCCACGAATATCTCAACCATAAATATGACAATGTTTCATAAATCATAAAATGCACAATATGTCAATAACATAAATAAACAGACAAGAAAAATAAATAATCCTAACCAAAAGAAATAAATCTAACTTGAAAATAACCAACAAATGGTTTAAATCCATAAAAATGTACTTACTCCAACTGCAGTACCAATCTAACCCATAAGAAAAAACATAACTTCAGAATTTTGTTTACAAAAGCTATAAGAGCGCTAATTTTCTTTAGAAATAGCCTTTCAGAACAATATAAATTAATTCAAGTGTACGACTCTGTCACTTCCCGTTCCCGGAATACGTATTCTAAATACATGTACTGCTAGAATATATTTATTTAATATTTATCATGTATTGTTCTGTATTTAAATTCCTTTAATTTTTTGCTAATTATTTTTCTGTATTTTACTTTCTGCTTTGCTTTTGGTTTCGGCCCGAGTTGGTTTATTTTCTGGCCTTGGATGGTTCAACATGAACCCACCTACCACCACCCCCATTTAAACCCCAAAACCCTTTCTCTCTCTTCATTTACTTCTTCTCATTACTCATCTTCTTCCTCATAACTCTCCCACCAACCTAGGAGAGCTAGGCAAGTACAACTTGCTTCTTGATGGATCTCAATTTTTTTTGTTCCATTGTCTCCCTCACAGGATTCTTAGATACTGTAGCACTTAGCATTTTTAATTTTCATGGCTTATTTTGTGTAGATCTAAACTTGTTGTATTTTCGGATTCTCGGGTTTTGATTTAGCTAACCTTGTTATTTTCAAGTTTTGATGGTTCCATGTTGTAGAGAATTTCGTTCTACCCCATTTTCACCTATGGAAGTCTAGATTTGGGCTTGGAATGACGGATTTAGATAGCTTGGAAGCAATGACTTCCATGGTTCTGTTTTCAGAAAATTCGGAGAAGAACAGTCTCAGCCGCATGAAATCTTTATTTTCCAGCCGCATGAAATCTTTATTTCCCAGCCGCATGAAATCTTTATTTCTCAGTCGCATGAAATCTTTATTTTTCAGCCGCTTGAAATCTTTATTTCCCAGCCGCATGAAATCTTTATTTCCCAGCCGCATGAAATCTTTATTTTCCAGCCGCATGAAATCTTTATTTTCCAGCTGCATGAAATCTTTATTTCCCAGCCGCATGAAATTATTATTTCCCAGCAGCATGAAATCTTTATTTCTCAGCCGCATGAAATCTTTATTTCCCAGCCGTATGAGATTTTATTTCCCAGCCGTATGAGATCTTTATTTCCCAGCCTCATGAGATCTTTATTTTCCATCCGCATAAGATTTTATTTCCCAGTAGATAGGTATCCATCTATAGCCCATAATGCCTTTTTGACTGGTTCTTGTCCCGAATTGACATTGATTGACATTAATTGTTATCTTGACTAATAAACTGATCATACATTCCTAGTTGGAACTAAAAGACTGGCTAGTCTTCTTATTGAATTAAATAAATGAGACACGTTCATATGAACTATGAACTATTACAATCGACTGGCTAATCCCGAATATCGGCATACAGGCACATGCAGGCTTCAATTTATTTATTTATTTATTTTCTACAAAAGCAGCATGTGTACTCTATGGTCAAGGCATGATTATTCCGTGGTTAATTTTGATTGTTGTATTATGCTATGTAAAACCTACAACCTAATCGTACGGGCATCGTTGTAGAGTTGTGCATATCGTACTTGTACGAAAGTACTCAATCTGAATGACCATGATCCACGACATGGGATTTCAATTAACATAGAGGCTACTAAGTTAAATAAAATAATGATTGCATGGAGAGAATGGGTTCCCGAGTTCTTATATGGCAGCCCTCTTCGGGACTATTAAGTGCCCGACAGGCCGACTGGTTCCCACAGATACTGCATATCTGCCACACGGGTAGGGAGCAATATCTGCTTATATTATTATTACATGGTACAATTGACGACGGGCGTCCCTCTGGGGCTCGTCTAATTCATGATTGGCGCAATTGATTGATTGGATAGACTAGCCTTGCTTGCACATAGTAAGAACTGAGAAATCCCTATTGCACAATCCCAGGATAACTTGGAACTCACAGTAGCAAGCCGTAGTAGTTGCATAGCCGCTTAAGTTGACTTGTTTGTGTACTGTACCTACTCTATTGACTAGTGAGATGATCAGAGTATCAGGACATGACGGGTCAACTTCTGTCCATGTTTGGTTGGGAAGTTGGTTCGAATTGTCGTGATGTGATGTGAATCCCAGTAGCGAGCAGAGATCTATTTATCATATTCTCTCATTTCTGGTTTAATTCCTCATATCGTGCTTCCTTGCGGTACTTGCTATTAGAGGTCTAACCTCTCTGGTTTTGCATGGCCAGATTTAGAGCCGGTCCCCGAGAACTCAGCTTACTTCCACCTCCAAGATGGTCAACACTAGAGGGATGATCGCAGGAGGACTCGAGTGGGTTCCTTACTTCCCGTTCGTTTTGTGAATTACTTTATACTTTGCCGTTGGGCACCGACATGTTAGTCGGATTGTCTTGTATTTACTTTTACATAATTATAACTAAAGTCAGGCTACAGCTGATAAACAATTGTGTATGCCTTGCTACATCATCTGGCTATGTTTTGTATAGCCAGATATCAAGAACATTTTGACTAAGCGTTTGGGATGCCTTACTGCTTTATCTTATATATTCTCTATTTTTGTTTCTTGTTTGAATGATTGAGACAATAGATGTGAAGTGACCATAGTAAGACTTTCATGTAGTATGCACCCCCTCGTCTTGTTAGACAGCATTGATCGTATTATATGGTATTCATCTACCCGTAATACGTAGCTGGCTGAGTCATTCCCCCGCTCTCCAGTATTCTGGTTCTGGGGCGTGACAAGGTTTTAGTGGTGGCCCATGCAGGTCTGATTTCAGACTTGTGGAGTGTTTTGATTTATAGGATGTCTCAATCACACATGTTTCCCCCTTTGATCTCATGATTCGTTGTTCTCAACCTTAGCTTGACATTCTGGTATCCTTTGACTTCATTGATCCTTCATGTCCGGTCGTTTGATTGCTCTCTTGTCCCTTTTCTTAGGGCACCTCGTCCGTACCTGTCAGAACTGGACAGCAACAACAAGGGCAACATGGACAATTTGACTATGTTGGTCAGCAACAAGGGCCAGAACTACTTCATGAGACTATTCAAGAAGAGGTGATAGTGGAACCAGCAGTTGGACCGCAGTATCCGGAGGTTCCAACACCACCAATAGTACCATCTACCCCTGTGGAAGTGGACATACCAGCCCTTCTGGAGATTATGAGAGGGATGACGGCTACTCAGCAACATCAGATGATAGCCCAGCAGCGCATGCATGCTCAGTTGCAAGAGCAGAACGTACTACTCAACCAAGGATTGCAGACGGCTTTGGAAAGAGGGACAAGGACAGATTCAGGAGCATCAACCAGATTTTGTAAGTACAACCCCCGCCGTTTCGAGGGCACGAAAGATGTCATCTCAGCAGATGCGTGGCTTAAGGATATTGAGGCCATTTTGACAGCCGCTAAGGTGCCGACAGAAGAACGCGTGGATCAGATGAAGTTGTTACTTCAGGATCTCGCACGTGATTGGTGGGAATCAGAGGAAGTAGGCATCAGACGTCTTGTTGCTTGGGACAATTTTACTGCAAGATTCAAGACAAAGTACTATGGAGTTGTGGCACAGTTTGAGCTACAACAGAAGTTTATCAACCTCAGACATGCTGGTAAGACTGTTGATGCTTATGCAGCGGAGTTCTGCAGATTGAGTAGGTTCACCCCCGAGATGGTAGCAAAAGAGAGCCAGAGGGCTATGAGGTTCCAGCAAGGGTTTTATCTTGAGCTCTTGCAATTGATAAAGGGGCACAATTACCAGACTTTTGATGCAGTATTCACGGCGACTCGAAGGCATGAGATAACCATTCAAAGGATTGCGGCCAGGACTGGGGGTCAGAAGAGATCCCACAGTTAGATTGAAGGAGGAGGGGGGGTAGCGCCCCGAACAACAGCACCATCCCTTGGCGTTCGTATTTATGATGTGGCAATACGAGGGCCAGCACCACCACCCAGGCAACAACAGTAGCAGAGGAAGAACCAGCAATCCCTAGTGGGCTGCACTTATTGTGGGAAGGTAGGACATACTAGGAATGTGTGTCGGACATTGAACGGGCAGTATTTGATATGTGGAAACCCAGATCATCGGGTTACCACATGTCCCATGAATTCGAGGTTAGGAGGACCAGTGCAACAATTTTTTGCTCTGTCTGCACCAGGGGCAGGCCAGTATCGAGGACCAGCGGTGGCAGTGAGACCGTTGGCGCAGCGCCCGTTCATGACACAGGCTCAGATGTTTCGGCAGCAGGGACCGTCGATGCAGCAACACCAGCATAGGCCACCCCAGCATCATCAAGGCAGGGGCCAGCAGCAGCACCAAGCTAGGCCGTAGCATGGGAACCAACAAGGAGGTCGAGGGCAGGCATTCACTCTGTCCTTGGAAGAGGCATTGGCATCGGGAGATGTTGTGGTAGGTAACATTCTCGTCGCCTCATATCCCGCAGTAGCATTGTTTGATTCGGGAGCATCGCACTCATTTATATCTGCATAATTTACAACACGGCTAGGAATGGAATTCGAGGCATTGCCAGGGAGGTTAAATATACTCACTGGTAATGGGCTCGTAGAAGTTAGTAGAGTTATTCTAGCATGTAGCATTGTAGTTTGCAGGCATTCCTTACCCGTCCGACTGATAGTTCTGTTGGAAATTTTGATGTTATCTTAGGCATGGACTGGCTTAAAGACAGTCATGTGACAATAGATTGTCGTAGAAGGAGTGTATCTTTTGATATTCCAGGCATAAAGCGGTTCACCTTAGTCAGATCAGTGGCAACTCAACAAGAGCAGGGAGTAGTGACGGCAATGGAAGAAGTTCATGTTCCGAAGGTAGTTGAAGAGTTTCTAGACGTATTTCCCAAAAAACTTCCAGGTCTACCACCGGTTAGGAATATTGAGTTCAGCATAGAATTGGTACTTGTAACTAAACCGATATCAGATCGAGTTTACAGAATGGCGGATTCAGAATAGGCCAAGGTATATCAGTACATATAGAGGAACTGAAGGAGAAGAAGTTCATCCAAGCTAGCATATCACCATGGGCAGCACCAGTGGTACTTATGGGAAAGAAGGATGGGTCATCCAGATTGTGCATCGATTACAGGAAGCTAAATGCGGCAACCGTAAAGAACAAGTACCCACTACCCAGGATCGACGACTTGTTTGATCAGTTGAGCACAGCTAGAGTTTTCTCCAAGATAGATCTTCGGTCAGGGTATCATCAAGTGAGGGTTCGAAAGGAGGATATTCCCAAGACAGCATTCAGGTCAAAGTATGGGCATTATGAATTCTTAGTAATGCCATATGGGTTGACCAATGCTCCAGCTATATTTATGGATCTGATGAACCGCATCTTTATGCCATACTTAGACCAATTTGTCGTTGTGTTCCTCGACGACATTCTAGTATACTCAGCTAGTGAAGAAGAGCATGAAGGTCACCTCAGAAAAGTGTTGCAGGTTCTGAGAGAGAACCAAATGTACGCCAAGCTCAGCAAGTACGAGTTCTGGATGGATCACATTTCATTTTTGGGTCACATCATATCAGGAGATGGAGTAGCAGTGGATCCCAAGAAGGTAAAAGCCGTAGAGAGTTGGCCAGTACCCAAGACCGTAGCTGATGTACGGAGTTTCTTGGGATTGGCAGGATATTACAGAAGGTTTGTATCAGATTTTACAAGACTTTCAGCACCCATGACCCGCTTGACACGGAAGGATGTGCCATTCCTCTGGTCGACAGAATACCAGATATCATTTGAGAATTTGAAGCAGAAGTTGATATCAGCGCCTATTCTTACATTGCCAGTTGGACTCGGAGGTTTTACAGTATATTGTGTTGCGTCAGGAAAAGGACTTGGATGTGTCCTTATGCAGCATGGGAAGGTGATAGCGTACGCGTCTAGGCAACTCTGGGACCACGAGAAGAATTACCCAACTCATGATTTGGAGTTGGCGGCAGTAGTATTTGCTTTGAAGCTATGGAGGCATTACTTATATGGTGATCGAGTGGACATGTACACAGACCACAAAAGTCTGAAGTACATTTTTACTCAGAAGGAACTGAACATGAGGCAGAGAAGATGGTTGGAGTTGATTAAAGACTATGACGTGGAGCTTCAGTATCATCCAGGTAAGGCTAATGTGGTAGCAGACGCTCTTAGCAGGAGAGGCGGCGTATTTATGTTGACAACATAAAAGTACATTTTAGAAGACCTTCAGGAGATGGGCATCGAGGTTATACTTCCTAGTGATGTAGGAGTACTGGCGAGTCTACAAGTTCAATCTGACCTGGTAGACAGGATCAAGGCAGCTCAGGCGTAGGACCCAAGGATTCAGAAGCTTAGGGCAGAATGTGAGTCCGGACTCAGAAAGGAGATGCAAATCCGTAAGGATGGTACACTTAGGTTTGGATCGCATCTATATGTGCCTAGTAGAGATATCAGACAGGAGGTTATGGCAGAAGCTCACAGTTCTCAGTATTCCATACACCCTAGAGGGACCAAGATGTACCAAGATATCAATCAGCACTTCTGGTGGAACGGGATGAAGAGGAAGATAGCTAGATTTGGTTCCTGTTGCTTGGTATATCAGCAAGTGAAGGCAGAACAGCAGAGGCCAGCTGGATTATTGCAACTACTTCCTATTCCGAAATAGAAATGGGAACATATTACAATAGACTTTGTGACTGGTTTACCGAGGTCACCAAGTGGTAAAGATGCTATTTTGGTGATAGTAGATCGGCTTACAAGGTGGCGCACTTTCTTCCTTTCAGAGTAGGGCAATCTACAGAAATGTTGGCAGAATTGTATATGCAACAGATAGTCAGGCAGCATGGAGTCCATATCAGTATTGTGTCAGACAGAGATACCCGTTTTATATCATATTTTTGGAAGAGCTTACATCATAGCCTGGATACCAAGTTAAGATTTAGCACGGCTTACCATCCCCAGACAGACGGGCAATCAGAAAGAACAATTCAGACTTTGGAAGACATGTTGCGAGCTTGCACTCTGGATTTTGGAGGACCTTGGGAGAGCCACCTGCACTTAGTCGAATTCTTATACAACAATAGTTATCAAGCCAGTATCCACATGGCGCCATTTGAAGCACTATATGGTAAGAAGTGTAGGTCGCCACTGGCATGGGATGATATTGGGGAGAGAAAGATGTTAGGCCCGGAAATGATTGTCCAGACAGTTGAGGTGGTCAAGGGAATTAGAGAGCGACTTCGAGTTGTGCAGGATCGGCATCGTTATTGGACGGACCAGCATCGTAGGCCGCTAGAGTTTTCCGTTGGGGACCACGTGTTCTTACGGATCTCACCTACCCGTGGGGTCATTAGATTTGGCATTCGCGGAAAGTTGAGTCCATGGTACGTGGGCCCGTTTGTTATCCTTGATCGGATAGGCGATGTTGCTTATCGTTTATCCCTTCCACCTTCGTTACGAGAGGTGCATGACGTGTTCCATGTATCTCAGTTACGTAGGTATGTATCGAACCCAAGCCATATCCTTGATCATTCTGAGCTGGTTGTTGGTACCAACCTGTCTTACGAGGAACAGCCTGTGTCTATTTTGGACCGAAGAGAGAAGATACTCAAGAACCGAGCAATTAGCCTTGTCCGGGTTGCTTAGGGTCATCACTCTTTAGGGGAGTCAACTTGGGAACGTGAGGATGACATCCGATCACGGTATCCGCACCTGTTTGACTCACAAGGTATATCTCTTTCTGTATACCTTGATTGTCTTAACTCCTCATGCTCGTCACCATATAAGTAGAATTGCTTGGTATCGTCGATAGTTAAACATGGATATGTTACTTGCTATTGGCATTATAGAATGATTGCTTACTCAAATTGCTTATACTTAGATTAGTTTAGCTCCGATGTTTCTATCCTGCTTGGATTTGAAATTCCGAGGACGAAATTTTTCTAAGGAGGGTAGAGATGTCACTTCTCGTTCCTGGAATACGTATTCTAAATACATGTACTGCTGGAATGTATTTATTTAATATTTATCATGTATTATTCTGTATTTAAATTTCTTTAATTTTTTGCTAATTATTTTTCTGTATTTTACTTTCTGCTTTGCTTTTGGGTTCGGCCCGAGTTGGTTTATTTTTCGGCCTTGGATGGTTCAACATGAACCCACCTACCACAACCCCCATTTAAAACCCCAAAACCTTTTCTCTCTCTTCATTTACTTCTTCTCATTACTCATCTTCTTCCTCATAACTCTTCCACCAACCTAGGAGAGCTAGGCAAGTACAACTTGCTTCTTGATGGATCTCCATTTTTGTTGTTCCATTGTCTCTCTCACAGGATTCTTAGATACTTTCGCACTTAACATTTTTAATTTCCATGGCTAATTTTGTGTAGATCTAAACTTGTTGTATTTTTGGATTCTCGGGTTTTGATCTAGCTAACCTTGTTATTTTTAAGTTTTGATGGTTCCATGTTGTAGAGAATTTCGTTCTACCCTATTTTGACATATGGAAGTCCAGATTTGGGCTTGGAATGACGGATTTAGAGAGCTTGAAAGCAATGGCTTCCATGGTTCTGTTCTCAGAAAATTCGGAGAAGAAGAACAGTCTCAGCCGCATGAAATCTTTATTTTCCAGCCGCATAAAATCTTTATTTCCCAGCCGCATGAAATCTTTATTTCTCAGCCTCATGAAATCTTTATTTCCCAGCCGCATGAAATCTTTATTTCCCAGCCGCATGAAATTTTTATTTTCCAGCTGCATGAAATCTTTATTTTCCAGCCGCATGAAATCTTTATTTCTCAGCCGCATGAAATCTTTATTTCCCAGCCGTATGAGATTTTATTTTCTAGCCGTATAAGATCTTTATTTCCCAGCCTCATGAGATCTTTATTTCCCAGCCGCATAAGATTTTATTTCCCAGTAGATAGGTATCCATCTATAGCCCATAATGCCTTTTTGGCTGGTTCTTGTCCCGAATTGACATTGATTGACATTGATTGTTATCTTGACTAATAAATTGATCGTGCGTTTCTAGTTGGAACTAAGAGACTGGCTAGTCGTCTTATTGAATTAAATAAATGAGACACGTTCATATGAATTATGAACTATTGCAATCGACTGGCTAATCCCGAATATCGGCATACAGGCACATGCAGGCTTCAATTTATTTATTTATTTATTTTCTATAAAAGCAGCATGTGTACTCTATGGTCAAGGCATGATTATTCCGTGGTTAATTTTGATTGTTGCATTACGCTATGTAAAACCTACAACCTAAGCGCACGGGCATCGTTGTAGAGTTGTGCATATCGTACTTGTACGAAAGTACTCAATCTGAATGACCATGATCCACGGCATGGGATTTCAATTAACATAGAGGCTATTAAGTTAAATAAAATAATGATTGCATTGAGAGAATGGGTTCCCGAGTTCTTACATGGCAGCCCTCTTCGGGACTATTAAGTGCCCGACAGGCCGGCTGGTTCCCACAGATACTGCATATCTGCCACACGGGTAGGGAGCGATATCTGCTTATATTATTATTATATGGTACAATTGACGACGGGCGTCCCGCTGGGACTCGTCTAATTCATGATTGGCGCAATTGATTGATTGGATAGACTAGCCTTGCTTGCACATAGTAAGAACTGAGGAATCCCTATTGCACAATCCCAGGATAACTTGGAACTCACAGTAGCAAGTCGTAGTAGTTGCATAGCCGCTTAAGTTGACTTGTTTGTGTACTGTACCTACTCTGTTGACTAGTGAGATGATCAGAGTATCAGGACATGACGGGTCAACTTCTGTCCTTGTTTGGTTGGGAAGTTGGTTCGAAGTGTCGTGATGTGATGTGAATCCCAGTAGCGAGCAGAGATCTATTTATCATATTCTCTCATTTCTGGTTTAATTCCTCATATCGTGCTTCCTTGCGGTACTTCCTATTAGAGGTCTAACCTCTCTGGTTTTGCATAGCCAGATTTAGAGCCGGTCCCCGAGGACTCAGCTTACTTCCACCTCCAAGATGGTCAATACTAGAGGGATGATCGCAGGAGAACTCGAGTGGGTTCCTTACTTCCCGCTTGTTTTGTGAATTACTTTATACTTTGTCGTTGGGCACCGACATGTTAGTCGGATTGTCTTGTATTTACTTTTACATATTGTAACTAAAGTCAGGCTGCAGCTGATAAACAATTGTGTATGCCTTGCTACATCATCTGGCTATGTTTTGTAAAGCCAGATATCAAGAACATTTTGACTAAGCGTTTGGGACGCCTTACTGCTTTATCTTACATGTTCTCTATTTTTGTTTCTTGTTTGAATGATTGAGATAATAGATGTGAAGTGACCATAGTAAGACTTTCATGTAGTATGCACCCCCTCGTCTTGTTAGACAGCATTAATCGTATTATACGGTATTCATCTACCCGTAATATGTAGCTAGCTGAGTCATTCCCCCGCTCTCCATTATTCTGGTTCTGGGGCGTGACAGACTCAATTCCACGTAAACAAAGCAAACATTGTAGAAGCATGAAAAATTCAGCATTATGCGCCCAATCCAGAAGTATCTATGAGCCCAAGTTTGGAAGTAGCTATGCATCCAAGTCTGGAGGTAGCTATGCGCCCAAGTCAGAAAGTGGCAGACATCTATAATGCAAATCCTATGCGCCCATATGTAAAATTTCTATGCGCCCACATGGCTCCTCCAGAAGAGGGCGCATAGCCCTATTCCCATACTATACGCCCAAGTCAGGACAGCACCACGACTCGGTCAACATTCATGATCAGTCGTGCACCGAAGCATGTGGCCCCGTCAGTCTCCACGAGCAGTCGTGCACCGAAGCATGCGACCACGTCAACCCTATGATCTACCCACGATCTAGTTTTTATGTGCCTACACTCTATACGTCCAAAGGAAGACTATGTGCCCACAGAGAAATTAGTGTATTTTCCTCCTATGTGCATAATAGTCGTTTCAGTGCAAAACGACTATAAATAGAGGTCACATGCCTCAAAAAAAACACGAAACAGAGAGCATTTCAGAGCCAAATTGCTGCCCTTCTTGCTAGTGAGCCGAAAGTAGCAATTTTATTAGGTTTTCTCCCACATTCGTAAATCAGAGTGTCAACGGAGCAAAGGAGCAACTACCGCTCGATCTCCATCATCCTATTTCCCAGAATTCTTTTTGTACTCGGGGATTCTCAGTGCAGGATCTCTTAGGTGTACTCGATTTGTGGTACCTTGTGCCAATAAGAAAAGACGGTGCTTTTTCTTCTTTTTTGTGCGTGTCCACAAAAATGGCGAGTCTGCTGGGGACTACCTTTTTGTCTAACGAGAAGGTGGTGACGCAATTAGATACCGATAAAGTGGGGAGGACTCAGAAGATGTTGATCGTGAAGTTCGATCAATAGGCGTTCGAATAGATGCTCTCGAGGGACGACTCTACCCCCTCGAAATCAGTAAAGCGAAACAAGTCTCGCAAGACTTAGCTTCTGAAGGCTCGCGTTGCATATCCTGCCAGTGTCGTTGAAGATATGCAACCGAAGGAGAACTCTGTCATGGGGGCGCATAACCCTTCCACAGGAGCTCCCAATACGAAGAAGGCGTATACCGTTTCGGGCTCTACTAGTCCAGCGACTTCCCTCTTGTGCAATCAATAACAGAGTGTTCAACACTTGAGACTTGGCAAAGAAAAATACTACGATGCCAAGAATCGAAGTGTTCGACGCTCTGGGCAAACTCAGCGAGGCTCGCAAACTCCTATTTCAAACCTCATGTTGCTACAAATAGAACGAGGGCTCCGAGAAACGACGACGGATATCAAGAATTTAATGATGGAATACTAAAAGTATTCAATGCGTCCGGAAAGCCTTTGGGAAAAATAAAGAAGAGATATTTGAATGACGAAGAGCTAAGGGCTGCTCAGTTGTATGTATTACTCAATTACGACGAGGATGAAGTGGAGAAGCTAGAGGGGTAAGTAACTCAGGATGATGAGTTTACGTCATCTCAATGTAATAGTATAAGCTAATATTATTGTACTAATCGGCGGTTGCTTCGTTGTTTTCCAGCACATATAATGATGAGTTGAGGCTGGTTAGACCCTACCTAATAGACGAAGCATTAGAACAAGAAATGAGACGTCATTTTCTTTCTTGGTTGAGCGAATATGTAAGTAGCTCGGTAATTACTGGCCTCTTCTAATGCAACTGCGAAATAAATAACTTATTATCGTTTCTTTGATATTCAGGTCGATCGTCTAATTTTACCCGAGATTGAATTAATTAGAACTCTTGCCAAGGGACCAATTACTTTTGTTAAAATATGGCCAAGTTACTGTGTCAATCGCTTTCGGTTCAAGTCGACAAATGCTCCGATCAGAGACAGCTTCCTGGATCTTGATTCTACGAAAAATAGTTGTTTGTGTATCAAGTCTTCGAACTACAAAGACGTCGATCCAGGAAATGATTTCTTTGGCATCTTACGAGAGATTGTGGATTTGTTATATAATAATGGCAGAGAACCTGCAAAGATCGTGTTGTTCAAGTGTGAATGGTTCGATCCGATTGAAAATCAAGGTTGGAAAATTGACAAGCATGGTCTTGTGGATATAAACTACAAGCGTAGATATCAAGGCTACGAACCGTTTGTCCTAGCAACTCAGGCTCAGCTCGTATACTTCACAGCTTATCCGAGACGGGGAGCAACGAAGTCTGACTGGTGGGCAGTATGCAAGACTAAAGCTAGAGATACTTTTGATGTTGACGAAAAAGCTTACCAGGAGGACGAGCTACCTCTTATAACCAATATTGTCGATGTGGACTCCACGAAAGTTACGCATTACACGACACATAATGTAGAAGATGTAGAATTATCCGAAGAGGAAGACGAAGCCGACGAAGGCGAAGATGAAAGTGAAGATGAGGAGGAAGAGGAAGATGAGGTCGAGGAAGACGAACAAGATGATTATTCTGAAGATGATTGAGAGAGATATACTTATCTGAACTTAGATGTTTCTTCTAGAATATATTATCAGGACTTAGATGTTTATTGTAGAATGTATCATTATATGTTGTCTTGGTTATTATCTTGTCTTTGTTGTACTTTCATATTTCTAGTCTCTATTATTTGTTGTACTTTCAAATTTTTAGTCTCTATTATTTGTTGTATTATTATATGTTGTTATCAGGTATGGCAGGTCATCGCGGAGCATTCCGAGGGGGACGACGAGGTCATGATCCTTCGGTACTTCCTACAGGTACTGCTAGAGGACGAAGTTTTCCTTCGGTACCTCCTACTGGTACCGGCTCTGGATCCTCGTCGCCGATTACTCCTCTATATCAGACAGTAGCTGGGCCTGCTGGGACGACGTCACGTGGCATATCTCCTGGGACGAGTAGTTCCAGGCCTGTTGAGAGTGCTCGCACGTCTAGCGTTCCTGCTGCTGATACAACGATGGAGACGGATGAGCAGATGGGGGAGGCTGTGCCGACGGCCGAGGCGGCTACGCCGACGGCCGACCAGTATCAAGCAGATGATGCGTGCGCACCTCCGGAGGAGAGGAGGACGGAGATCTGGGCCGACGGTACAAAGTAGGTGTTTTGGTTTATAATTTTTTTTCTTTCTATTTTTATCATAAATTAACTTTTTTCATGAATGTAATATGTTTGTATAGATATCATCCCCCAGAGGTACGGAGACGTCTAGGCCACATGCTGAGGCATAATTATGGTGGTGCTTGGATTAACTACTCTGATGCTCCGGACGAGAGGAAGGCCTACTGGTTTACGCGCTTCAAGGTTAAAATATATTTGCTTTTAACATGAATTATATAATTTTTGCATACTATATATAACTGATAAATATTTGGTTTGCGCTCTTCTAGGATATGTTTTTCTATCCACCGTACCGGGCCGAGCTTATTGAGTGGATGTTTTCTGCCGTCGCTGCCAAGCTGATCCGCGACACTATTAATGATCAGAAGGATCGTGATCGTGCCAAAAAGCCGATCCAAGGTTGGATCACCCCTGATCAGTGGAATGCGATGAAGGCCCGATTCGACGAGCCAAGGTACAAGGAGAAGTCGAAGAAGGCCAAGGCGGCTAGGCAACATGCCTCGAAGTGGTGCGGTGGGTCGATTCCGATGACGGAACATTTCCGTCGTCTGGTATGTTTTTTTCTTTTAGAAATATTATTTTAATACAAAATCAATAAATTATTACTAAGATAATATATTTAATTACAGGTAAGGAAGGTCGGTAACGCCGACATGGTGACCGTCTTCCTGGCCACCCATCGGAAGGGCGAAGACCTTATTGACGATAGGGCCGAGCAGACCTATGTAAGTATTACAATACGTTATCATAATATAATACTTTGTATCAATTTTAATATAACTTAGTAAATATGATGCAAATAAATATTCATGTAGTTAGTAATAATAAGTATATTAATTAGAAATTAGAAATTAGAAATTATAGAGTACTATCCATACTTTCTAGGCCGAGTATCATAGGCTGTGGGAACGGGCGGCTGCTAGAGCACCTGATGTAGGAGAGGCCGGTACTTTCTCGCAGCCCACTCAAGCTCCGTCGGCGGACGAGCTGTAGATTGTCGCCGCTGGTGGACTCCGTAGGGGTACGTACTACGGTACGGGATTCTATGGCACCCTAGTTGCGAACCAGTCCTCTAGGGCATCTCCTGCTAGTGTGCATAGTCCATAGCCGTCCCAGGAGTCTGCCCGAGTCCACCAGATGATGGAGTCTCTCCGTGACGACCTGCTACGACGGATCGAGGAGCAGTCTCAACACCCTACGGACGATCCTGCGCTGCTAGTACGATTGGATGCGCTCGACCGCGACATTATGGACCTCATGGAGATGACTGAGAGGACAGAGCGCACCGTTGGAGGGTTAGAGCGCACGGTGACGGAGCTGCAGACAGGACAGGTGACCATGGCCGAGAGGCTGAGATTGGCGCAGGATTTGATGGTCCAGAGCAGTGATAGAATGTTATCTATCATGGATTCATACCACCAGCGACTTACAGCGTTGGAGCGTGCTGGTCCTCCGGGTGCACCTTCATCGTCGTCGACTCCGCCGCCTCCACCGCCTTCTTCTTCGACACCGACTCCACCGACGTCACTGCCTGCTCCATCGGTATAGATTTTACTTGAGGAGTATGAGTTGTTCTTATCCCTTCGTCGCGGCGGTGCCCCTCCTGCACCAGATCCCTAGTAGTCCTAGTTAGGACTGTTTGTTTGTGTTTGTTTCATTCTTTGTTTGTGACTTGGATATTTGTTGGTTGTGTAGATTTGGATGTTTGGATCCTATTCTATTTGTTGGTTGTATGTAGACTTTGGTTATTTGGTTGTAGACTTTGTTATTTGGTGTAGACTTGGTTATTTGGATACTTGTTGTTGTGCGATTGTTGTAGACTTGGTTATAGGGACTGAAACCTGTGTACAGTGAGGGAAAACAGTGTGTGTGTGATTGTGTGTCATTCACATGGGTGTGTGTGTGTATATGGCCTGTGTTCAGCAAAATAGGGAACCAAATGTTGTGTTTACTTATCCCAGATTTTGAGGGGACTGTGCAGATTTAGCAAAACAGGGAACCAAATGTTGTGTTCAGCAAAACAGGGAACCAAATGTTGTGTAAATGAACATTCTGTATTTAATTTTTTTTATTTTTTTGCAGATTTAGCGAGGTCCACCGACGTAAGTTTGCGTCGGTAAACGTCGGTAAATCTGGAATATTTTCCAGGGTACCGACGTTTACCGACGTCCTTATACGTCAGAAAACGTCGGTAAACGTCGGTGCACGTCGGTAATCATCCCAGGAATTATCGACTTTTACTGACAATTTAAACGACGGTAAACGTCGGTAAATTCCCAGGATTTTATCGACGTGTAGCGACTTTGAACACGTCGCTAAACCACCGACGACACGACGGTAATCGTCAGTAAATTTACCGACGCGTAGCGACGTTAAACACATCGCTAATCCACCGACGACACAACGGTAGACGTCGGTAATATACCGACGTATATATACGTCGGTAAACGTCGGTACTTGCGACGTTTGGCGACGTTTTGAAGATCAACGACTTACATTTCCGCGATAAGCCCAAAACGCCGGTAATTTCGTCGCTAAATATTTTTAGCGACGAAATTTGTCGTTATAGCGACGTCTTTAGGCGTCGCTAAAACGACTTATTCTGGTAGTGTATCCTATCGTTCTTAGACTGTGATTGAGTTATATCATATCTTATACTTGCAATTGTCCTCCGTTTGGAGTTGAGATTTATGACAGGTACATTATATATATTGCGTGAGTTGTTTAGTTAGCGACCTTGAACAGCGTTCTACCGCCGATTCTGCGGCGTAGGCTGGACGTACCCACTTCTCGTGTCCCTACACTGGGTGCGGGTTGTGACAAAATCTATTTGTGAATAAAGTACTGGAACAAGCCAACAAAGTCAAAATGCAACAAAGATAAATGAAATAGTCACGGTGGAGACAAATCCACTTCTAGTAGACTAATTATTGAAAACAAGTAAAAGAAATAATGGAAAGCATGGTGAGCCTCGCTCAAACGAACTCAGGCGGATCAATCTTCTCGTGATCTGTAACGGATGCTACCGCGTCGGGTCCTAAACCGTAAACCTGTGGATATTCCCCGTCTATACCTGGAGAAAAGATCAGGTCCTCAGGGGACATAGCAAGATACATAATATACAAGCCTACAATACAATATATATAACATGCATGGAAAGACATGAATGAAAAAAAAAATAACTGTAAGTACAAAGAAAGACTACAACAAGAAAATAATTCTATAGATGGTGACATGTCATAGAGAACATAATATTAATCATGACTATCAGAAAATCATGTAAGAATGATCGTAGTCCGGTGAGGCACTAATAATCCTAAAACAGGTCTCTATCGCAGTTCGGTGAGGCGCTAACGACTGAGTGGTAATAGCCACGCTTAATATAACACTCTCCTAAGGAACTAGAAAGTCAAGTCTGTCACGTCAAGTCAAGTAAATGGAATCTTGGTGCACAGGTGAATATAGAATAGAAGTAATCATGAATTGTGAGAAACAAGCACAACTGACACTCATGCAAATAAAGTAAAGCAAGAGACGCATGGCATATGTGAACGATAAGGAACAAAAGTAAGAAATAATAAATGCATGTAAATAAATTGTATGTATTTGGCAAGGTATACTTGCCTGTTTCCCACGTTGAGGTCGAGGGTCTGGTCCCAAATCCAAATCCAAGTCTAATTAGCCTATATAATATATTAGGTTAATTATGTGGCTAAAATATTATTAGCGTTACCTATTTAATATACAAATTTATTATAAAAGGTAGACAGTTAATTGGTTATGGGCTTACAAAGTGTATTAAAATGTTTAATTATAACAGAAAGGAACTAAGACATTAATCGGAGCCACAAAGTAGATACAAAATTATCTAAAGTCGAGGGGAGTAACTGAAAACTTACCTTTCTAAAAGCTTCAAAGAACTCAACTGCTCTTTGTGTGTATATATTTATATACAAAAATAGGTAAGGACTTATATGCAACTTTACACTATTTATTACTAGGAACACATGCAGACAAAGAAGAAAGGGAGTGGTCTGGTTACGTGCTATTGTTTCTAGGTCTCGTTTGGTCCACGGAAAGGAAATAAATTTTCTTGTATTTTTCATGCTAATTGAAAAGAAAATTAGAATTTATGTCACATTTTCTTTCCGTTGTTTAGTAAAACAAGGAAACTACCTAAGAAAAAAAAGTAAAATATAACAATGTTCTAATAATATCCTTACATTTTAAAATAAAAATAATATTAAAAAAATATTAATGATAAAATAAGCAATGACGTCTGGTTACTTTTGGCATAACTTTTGTAATAAATGTTGGAAGAGGAGGAGGAAAAATCAATCCCATGGATCTTGAGTGGAATCATATTCTCACTAATTTTTTTTCTTGTCAGAAAATTAATTTTCAAATTTGTGGCTACCAAATAAAAAAAAAACAACTTTTCTTTCTTGTTTCCTTAAATTCGTGAACCATTACTTTTTTTCCTCTTCTCTCATTTGCTTTCTCAATTCCCACACTACTTACACTATTCCCACGCCAACAACGTGTCAGTGTTAGATGATTCCTGATTAATGAACAGAACCTCCTGGAAGGGGCTATACTAAAATATGCATCTATACTTTGTTTTCTTTGGAAAAGATAGTGTAAAGAAAAGTATATATAGAAAGTGTGTGAACTTAGGCTTATAGAATTTCCACCACTGCTCTGATCACTAATCCGAGTATAGTCATAGCCAGGGGCGGCCCTGACCCAGGACAGGCCGGACGACGGCCCCGGACTCCATAACAAAAGAGGACACTAACATGAAATTATCTATAATAGAACTAATATGTATTATTTGTCTTTAATTAACAAAAAGTATTGTGGTGTAGTGGTTACAATGCTATATTTGTTTTTAATAGGTCCTTGGTTCAAATGATGACTACAACAAAATTTTGTTTTATTTACATTTTTTTTTTTACATTATGTATGAGGGTCCATTTTGGAAGTTTCGCCTCTGGCCCCCAATTACTCAGGGCCGGCCCTGGCCATAGTTGCTATATGGGTACTAGTAGTGTCCCTCTGCTTTTACGGTGTGATTCGGGCCAAACCGGACCGGCCCGCAGCCATTCAAACCCGGACCAACCGGGCTTGGTCCGGGCCTAGTCCGGACCGGTTCAACTAACGGGTCGGGCCCGGCCTGGCTCGGTTTAAATGCAGCAGATCCAGCCCCGCCCAGTTACCCGGTCTGGATAGGGCTGGGCCGGTCGAGGCCGGTTCGTGGGCGGGCTTGGACGGGCTGGGTTCGGGCCGATCCGGTTTAAGTTGGTTTTTTCCATTTTTTTTCTTTTGTTTGGATTTTTACATTTTATTTTAACTTTTTATATTCTTTTAATTTATTTTATTTTAATCTTTTTAACTTTCTTTTTTAATTAAATTTTGTTTTATTTTTTTCTCCTCTTTTATCCGGGCATGGGACCGGCAAGACAAGCTTTGCTTGTCATAGACAGAGTTAAAAAAAATTTATTTTTAAGTTTTTGTGTTTTAAATTTTTAAAGTTTTTAAGTTTTTTTTTCTAAAGTTGTACTAAAGTTATAAGTTAAGTTTTGAAGTTTTAAAGTTTGTTTTTTTAAGTTTAAAGTTTTAAAGTATTTTTTAAAGTTTAAAGTATTTTTTTGAAAGTTTGAAAGTTTTTAAAGTTTTTAATAAAGTTTTTAAATTTTTTAAAGTTTTAAAGTTTTAAAGTTTTTAAAGTTTAAAAGTTTTTAAAGTTTTTTTTTTTAAAGTTTAAAGTTTTTAAAGTTTTTTTTTGAAGTTTGAAAGTTTGAAGTTTGAAAGTTTAAAGTTTTTTTTTTGGAGGGTCAAACCTTAGACTTAAGTCATTCTTCTTGCTCCTCCTCCTCGGTTGCAGAAGCTTCACCCAATCCAAGCGATCCGAGGTGCAGCCCATTGATGTCATAAGCTTCATCCACTTGTTTTGGGTTCTTTTTTCTACTAAAATTCAATCTTGAACGTAAACACAAACTTCCAAGATATCCGGCTTCAACCGGCTCCTCTTTAGGTTCAACATCCTTGATCCTGCACTAAAATAAGACTCCGATGCTACCATGGACAACGGCACCATTAGTAGATCACGTGCAATTGTATAAAGTATTGAAAATCTTTTGTCGTATTTTTCTACCATTCTAAAATGGTAGAGTGATTTGAAGATTCCTCTTATTCTTCATAAGAACTTAAATACAAAGACAACTCTTGAGTGGGTTGGGAAGATTGTCTCTGTTTCTTCCTTCTTAATAAACGACTGGCGTGGTCCACTATGCCAGAGCTGTCATGACCCGATCCCAAAATTATTTGGGTCGAACCGGATCATGCCCAGCCTGCACCGTTGTGAGACGGCGGCAGTAAGCTGTTCTATATGTAGGTATTCACAACCACATCTATACATTTGTCACAACTTGTATATACGAAAATTTTAAAACTTTTATTCAACAATTGAAAAGTACAACTGGAAATGGAAGAACTGAAATAAAAAACTAAATTCAAATTAACAAACTCCAAAATAATAAAACTAGAAAACTGGAAACAACTAGCTAGGCGGTTGGCTCATCGACCTCGGGTTCTGCGTCCTTCAAGGGGGACTCTGGCGACACCACAGGGTACAATACCGGGTCATAGTAGCTATTGTACAATAGCGCTCAACATCCTCAATGTCACCTAAAAATGTTGGTCTCCAGTCAGGAGGGAGCAAGTACGAATATGTATCTCACATTTCAAGTAATAATGGAAAAGTGCAGGCTAAACAGTTGAAACAATATTTTCCAGCAATTTAACAATTTAAAACAATGTGATTTGAATGTGTAATCGTCTATGACCGGCTTGGGTTGTACAATAGCATCCTAGCGACGCGATACGGCTTATTCCCGTGTGTAAGAGGGGTACGCTCGCACAATCATGCAATATGGGGGTATTGGTCATAAATGTTGCACTATTCCACCAATCTCCACAATCAATATCAATCAATATTTGAACACTAGGAGAGGGTTCCGTGTAGCAATGTGGTTTAAACATACAACTTGACAATTACTAAATAAAATGCAAGAAAACATAACCGTAACTTGCCTCTGTTAATTGACTGGATCGGGAATGTCGGTACCGAGGAGGAAGTCAAGTACGTCTCCGAGATCCTACAGTTGAGAACCTTGACTTAGAGCCATAATGAAACCATTCTTGGTGTGCTAGTTACAATCTCTAGAAGCAGACCCTAGTCAGGTTTTAAGTTATTTAGTTAATCTACCGGAAATGTCTAACGTCGCAATCTACGTTCGTTATTATTTTAATTAAATAAGTCGGTTACTGATTAATTGGGAAAAATAGCAATTACCGGTTAATTTGGCAAAACTTTGTATTTTAAATATATATATATAAAACTAGGCTTTTTCTTTTAAATGAGAAAACATGTGATTTGCTTAACTTACTAGATTATTAATTATGAGAAAACTTATTAATTTACTTTATAAAATAAATATCCATTTTTTATATTCTACGCGTTTAACGGCAAAAATAACATTCCAAAAAAATAAGAAAAAGCTACGCTACACAATACAGGGTCACAGAGAAATAAAGAAAAACTGGGCTTATGTCCTTTACAAATTATTTACATAAATTAATCCTAAGGCGAGCTTTGAGTGCCGCGAACGGTCTAAACAGTAGGCCGAGGCCCTGCACCATAAATTCTAAAAGCAGTACCAGTTCTAAAATAACTTATAATTTAAATTAAAAATTAAAGAGTCTCAGACTTGGTCGTGCAATCTCATGTTGCGGCTTACGCCTCAACGTACATGTGACCCTGTATCGTTTGCGTTTCGCCGAGGCTCATTCGAGCGATATGGTCGTCGCCTAACTGGTGATACAAAATCCATAAAATCCAAAAACTAACAAAATCCAATCTATACATCATTTTGCAAAGCCCGATTTTCTTTGAAAAATAGGTTTTATTCAAATTGCTAGTTTTTAATAGGAAAACCCTTTTTAAAATATTTCCTGAAAATTTGGACAGCATTTTCTCTATAATTGGGACAACCCAATCCTGGGAGGATGCCAACCACAACACAATTTAATATCGCAAACCAGGGATCACTAACCCAAAATGAATATCCAACCCAAAAATGAACACAGCACAATATATCCAAACATAACAAAATATGCCGCGACGTAACCGATACTCTACGTATCACCCAAAGCAACAAAATATCAAAATACCGAATCCCGAAACGGGATCGGGACCGCGTCATCACAGACTATCTACGGGAGGGACACGGGAATACAAAGTTATACCTCAATTGCTCGGCTAGAGCTCTCAGATGCAAATATTAGAAGAATGAAATCCACGGACAGCGAAAAATAGCTCGAAACAGCGCACAGAAGGCGCGGACACGAAGTTATACCTCGGGTGCTCTAGACAGCGCCACGATGTGCTGCGAAAACCACGGACAGCGTCGTGGGGTGCGCGAACAGCAAAGGGAACGCGCGAGAGGCGTTGGCCAGTCGCGGGAAGCGCGAGGGAGGCCGCGGGTCACGGGGAAACGCACGGACAGCGGGAAATCGGTCGAGATCGACGGGAGGCGGATCCACGGGCGTCGAGGGGGAGCTGGACCGGGGCACGACGGCCATGGGGCCGGAAGCGGAGCTGTCGGGCACGGGTCTGGGCCAACGGGGCGGATCCACGAGGGACGGCGCGGACAACGAGGAGGGCCGCGAGACAGCAGGATCGGGTCTCCGGGGGAGCGTGCGGACAACGGGTCGGCCGAATCTGGGCCGCGGGGGTCCAAGGAGGCGGAGTTGCGGGGGTCCTCCGGAAAGGGTTCCGGTCGGTAGGGTCGCACGGGGACCGGACGGTGACGGGCCGCAAGGCACGCAGCAGTGCGTCGGTGGTGGCGTCGGCCGCGGACGGACACGAGGCCGAACGGGCGGCCGGGAGGCGGCACAGGGCGCGGGTGAACCATTGCGGCCGGCCGCGGACAACAGGGCGACGATCGGTCTTGCGGCCGAAGGGACGGGTACGGTCGCACCAGAGGCGGCGCGGCGGTCCGAACGGGAGCTTGGGGGAGAGAAGGGAGAGAAGAGATGTGAGGGAATAGGTTTAGGGCTTTGTGAGATGGAGATGAGTGAGGGAGGGGAGAGTGGTGCTGGTGATATGGTGAAAGGTGTCGTAGAGAGGAATTTAGGGAAAAGGGGTGTGAACGTGGGGGAAGAGTGGGGGAGATGGTGAGTAAATTGAGTGAGTTTTTTTAATTAGAGGCAGGGTTTTACAACCTTACCTCCTTAGAAAAATTTCGTCCTCGAAATTTCAAAGATAAGGGCCGGGGTACAATCAAAATTACCTAGTCTTGATCAAAAATAGAATTTAAATCATCAAGCACGATCGAATTCTAGGCATGATGACCAGGTAAAATGATAAAATTTAGGCACGATCAGAATTATCTAGATATGATCTGAGATAGGGTTGGAATGTTGTTGTGATCAAAATCATTTTAGGCACGAGAAAAATCTAGGTACAATTATGATCAAAAATAGGAGAAAATGAGGTCTTGTGAAACAGAAAAGGCAAGAAAGAAACGAATGTCAACAGTTTATTGAGAAGGCAGAAAGTAATAAAATTTTTTGAGATGAGGGACTAAAATGTCAAATCAAATTGGAATGGAGTACAAGGGTTTGTGACTCAGGAAAGATAAAAAGTTGTATGATGGTAGGATAGCAAAGATGATTAGAATAATATAACTTATGATAAGAATGCAATCGAATAAGGTAATTCCTATTGAGGACTGAGTGATAATCAAAGGGGATAGAAAATATCATATCACTATTTCAAGGATCAAAGATAGGATATGTGGAAAAAATAACTTAACAAAATAACAATCTTATTAATACCCCATGAAAAATCCAATTTCTAACTTGCTAAACTAGTTGAACTCTAAGTATCTACAGAAAAATAAGGCAGCCACCAAGGTATTAGAACTACTCTATTTGGAATCATAAATCACCTAAATCAAATTTTCTTCCGTCGTTGTATGTAACTCGCATGCCAAATGTATTTCAATTTCAAGTATGCCTCTCGATCAAAACATTTTACAGACATCAACTTCCAATTGTCAGCCATTCTTCCAAAATTGACTACATCAAAATTACAATCTTCCCTTGCCATAGTAAATCCTTAGAAAATTCTTTAAGTTGATCCATGACCTATATTCGAGAATTTTCAATTCTTGAAATTAATTGACAGAATTACAATCATTAATCAATTCTAATCTTTAACTATGCACCTATCAATCGTTCTCATCCAAACGCATTAGCAAAATACCACAGAATCCTAATCGTTCTTACCATAACCAATATGAGCCTCCAATGTTTGGTAGAAATTGCAAATTCAATTGCTCCTTTCCAAAGTTGTATGCCAATGGTCTTATCTCAATTCTTCTCTATTTATTCCTTCTCTAGAACCTATCATTCCATTGCTCGTGTTATTCCTTCCATGGCTATATCTGTTCCTTCTAGGTATACTAGTCATCTAATCATAAAAATTGATCCTCGCCAAGTGTTCCTTTACTTGATCATTATAATCACATGTTATATATATATATAATCCAAATTCACTTCCTCCATGGGAGAACATTACCAAATTCTATACTTTCCTTGCTAACTCTACCTACGTCTTCCTTTATCTTCCATACTCTTCTTTAATTATAAAATTCAAAGTCGTCAAATATCTTCATTTGTTTGAATGAGGTTTAAGCGCTAGTGAGCACTACTAACGGTTCTAACCCAATAAGCCACAAGTTAAAATATACCACTCTCTCAAGACTAGATTACCCAAGTTATTCTTCTACCTTTCTACCCTTTAGCTAACTAATATTGATCCCAAAGATGCCCTTAAAATGAGATAGGTAACAACCTATGTTTCTCCCGCATATAGCTATACACTATATACATATAGTCATCCATAAGATGTATATCAACTATTTAATATATAAAGCTATCCACAACTATCTATAGCTTCCAAAATATGTCACAAAATATATGCAACGCACTAAAGTTGAACCAGGAAAGAGATTGAGCTAATAGAGATCAATATGGTCCTAATAAGTTCTAGGAAGATCAAGTAGAATTTCGTAGGAAATCTATTCCTTCAAGCTTGTGTGATAAGAGATTTATGAAAATAGAGACAACTGGTAGAAATACAAATCCTCTAATCGGCAAAAGTCAGAATAATTTGATGGTACTAAAATATTGGAAAACAGTCCTAGAAAATCAAGTGGAATTCCCATATGAATCCTATAGAAATGATTTCTGAAAATTTAAACTAGTCGCTAAGATTCCAAATAATCCAAAATTTAAATGAATCAAGACAATTCTTGTAATGTTATCAATGGTGATAAGAGACCAAACATGATACATTTATAACAGGGATATAGTCTCAATAGTACCCAGAACCATACATATCCGAAGTCATTTTGCCTCTAATTCATGCCTCGCCAGAGTGCACCTGACTGCAGTGAATTTTTTTTGGCTCCATAACTTGAATAATAATAGGTTTCCGAGTAGTCTATCAACTTTATCCATTTCCTGGATGAACAACATAGGAGACCAATTTGATGCATTTAGGGCATAGTCTCAATAATATCCAAAAACCTATAAACACCTGAATCACTTCAACTTAGAGTCTATGCCCCGCCAGTGCACAACTGGCTGTAGTATACTCGCAATTTCTATAATTCAAATAGATGGTTGCG
Source organism: Iris pallida (assembly GCA_029216955.1). Classification (NCBI taxonomy): domain Eukaryota; kingdom Viridiplantae; phylum Streptophyta; class Magnoliopsida; order Asparagales; family Iridaceae; genus Iris; species Iris pallida. Next base: position 6,163,531 of record JANAVB010009599.1, read on the forward strand.
ATGCATATGTGCGAAGCCATATTAGGTCACTGAAGATTTTCTTAACTTTGTCCATGGGAATTTCAAAGGGATAATCCAACAATTCAAAAAGTTTTTTTTTATGACTAAAGAAAATTCAATATTAGAATGGAATCAATTCTCTGATCGTTCGTGCTTTATGATACTCAAGCATTGAGTTTAAAATCTTTCTAGGCCTTGAACTGATCAAGAAGTTCTTAGAGTGAGTAAGGTTTCAAGTTGAGTGGAGGAAGTCAACAAATGAAAATATTCTTGGTCTTAGAATAACTTAGGAAATATCAATCAATATTGGAATTATTTTTGGAAAATAATCCCCTTGGAAGATTCGTGAACAAGCTAAGTTGAACCAATTCTTTTGGTAATAAATAACCTTGGGGCTTTATGGTTCCAGAAGAATTTGGTTCAGGATTGGTCCCAAGAAAGTCAATTGAAAATAATGTCGAGATAAATGGTTGGGTACACTAGTCGTAAAAATACTCTGGATAGATAAAAGATTACCAAATTTGCTAAAGAAGAATTTGAAACTCTAAATAGTGAAATAGATCTAGATTCTAAATAAAGATAGAGAAGTGTGATTTGATCAACTAATTGAAAATTTTGAAATAGGTTTGTTGAAGAAGAAGATTGGGAAAAATCTAATCCTAAACCAAAAATAACAAAAGCGTATGGATGCTAAGGAATGCTGGAGTATGATAAGGATATGGAGAAAATAACCTCTGAAAGCCGAGGGACACTAAAAGATATATAAAATCTAGAAACTACAGTAGATAGTAAAATAGACCACCATACAATCGGCCTATGCTGGATAAGGTTTTGGATGCAAAACATAAGCAAGGTAGCCTACCAGTCTATAACAAACAAAAATATTTATATATATATAATTCGGACCTATGTTGTGATAAATCAATGTTCTAGTGTTCAAATTATTTCTAGGTGTGTTTACCAAAGTTGTTGTTTTAGAACCTGCATGGGCCACCACTAAAAACATGTCACGACCCAATCCCAAAATTATTTGGGTCGAACCGGATCATGCCCAACCTGTACCGTTGTGAGACGGCGGTAGTAAGCTGTTTTATATGCAGGTATTCACAACCACATCTATACATTTGTCACAACTTGTATATACGAAAATTTTAAAACTTTTATTCAACAATTGAAAAGTACAACTGGAAATGGAAGAACTGAAATGAAGAACTGAATTCAAATTAACAAACTCCAAAACAATAAAACTAGAAAATTGGAAACAACTAGCTAGGCGGTTGGCTCATCGGCCTCGAATTCTGCGTCCTTCAAGGGGGACTCTGGCAACACCACAGGGTACAATACCGGGTCATAGTAGCTATTGTACAATAGCTCAGCATCCTCAATGTCACCTAAAAATGTTGGTCTCCAGTCAGGAGGGAGCAAGTACGAATATGTATCTCACATTTCAAGTAATAATGGAAAAGTGCAGGCTAAACAGTTGAAACAATATTTTTCAGCAATTTAACAATTTAAAACAATGTGATTTGAATGTGTAATCATCTATGACCGGCTTGGGTTGTACAATAGCGTCCTAGCGACGCGATACGGCTTATTCCCGTGTGTAAGAGGGGTAAGCTCGCACAATCATGCAATATGGGAGGTATTGGTCATAAACGTTACACTATTCCCCCAATCCCCACAATCAATATCAATCAATATTTGAACACTAGGAGAGGGTTCCGTGTAGCAATGTGGTTTATACATGCAACTTGACAATTACTAAATAAAATGCAATAAAACAAAACCGTAACTTGCCTCTGTTAATTGGCTGTATCGGAAATGTCGGTACCGAGGAGGAAGTCAAGTACGTCTCCGAGATTCTACAGTTGAAAACCTTGACTTAGAGCCATAATGAAACCATTCTAGGTGTGCTAGTTACAATCTCTAGAAGCAGACCCTAGTCAGGTTTTAAGTTATTTAGTTAATCTACCGAAAATGTCTAACGTCGCAATCTACGTTCGTTATTATTTTAATTAAATAAGTCGGTTACTGATTAATTAGGAAAAATAGCAATTACCGGTTAATTTGGCAAAACTTTGTATTTTAAATATATATATATATATATATATATATATATATATATATATAACTAGGCTTTTTCTTTTAAATAAAAAAACATGTGATTTGCTTAAATTACTAGATTTTTAATTATGAGAAAACTTATTAATTTACTTTATAAAATAAATATCCATTTTTTATATTCTACGCATTTAACGGCAAAAACAACATTCCAGAAAAGTAAGAAAAATCTACGCTACACAATACAGGGTCATAGAAAAATAAAAGAAAACCGGGCTTATGCCCTTTACAAATTATTTACATAAATTAATCCTAAGGCTAACTCTGAGTGCCGCGAACGGTCCAAACAGTATGCCGAGGCCCTGCACCATAAATACTAAAAGCAGTACCAGTTCTAAAATAACTTATATTTAAATTAAAAATTAAAGAGTCTCAGACTTGGTCGTACAATCTCATGTTGCGGCTTACGCCTCAACGTACAGGTGACCCTGTATCGTTTGCGTTTCGTCGAGGCTCATTCGAGCGACATGGTCGTCGCCTAACTGGTGATACAAAATCCATAAAATCCAAAAACCAACAAAATCTAATCTATACATCATTTTGCAAAGCCCGATTTTCTTTGAAAAATAGGTTTTATTCAAATTGCTAGATTTTAATAGGAAAACCCTTTTTAAAATATTTTCTGAAAATTTGGGCAGTATTTCCTCTATAATTGGGACAACCCAATCCTGGGAGGATGTCAACCACAACACAATTTAATATCCCAAACCAGGGATCACCAACCCAAAATGAATAACCAACCCAAAAATAAACACAGCACAATATATCCAAACATAGCAAAATATGCCACGACGTAACCGATACTCTACGTATCACCCAAAGCAACAAAATATCAAAATACAGAATCCCGAAACGAGATCGGGATCGCGTCATCACAGACTATCTACGGGAGGGACACGGGGACACGAAGTTATACCTCAATTGCTCGGCTAGAGCTCTCAGATGCAAATATTAGAAGAATAAAATCCGCGGACAGCGGAAAATGGCTCGAAACAGCGCACAGAAGGCGCGGACACGAAATTATACCTCGGGTGCTCTGGACAGGGCCACGATGCGCTGCAAAAACCATGGACAGCGTCGTGGGGTGTGCGCGAACAGCGAAGGAAACGCGCGAGAGGCGTTGGCCAGTCGCGGGAAGTGCGAGGGAGGCCGCGGGTCACGGGGAAACGCACGGACAGTGGGAAATTGGACGAGATCGACGGAAGGCGGATCCACTGGCGTCGAGGGGGCGCTGGACCGGGGCACGGCGGCCACGGGGCCGGAAGCGGAGCTGCCGGGCACGGGTCTGGGCCAACGGGGTGGATCCACGAGGGACGGCGCGGACAGCGAGGAGGGCTGCGAGACAGCAGGATCGGGCCTCTGGGGGAGCGTGCGGACAACGGGTCGGCCGAATCTGGGCCATGGTGGTCCAAGGAGGCAGAGTTACGGGGGTCCTCCGGAAAGGGTTTCGGTCGGTAGGGTCGCACGGGGACCGGACGGCGACGGGCCGCAAGGCACGCAGCGGGGCGCCGGTGGTGGCGTTGGCCGCGGACGGACGCGGGGCCGAGCGGGCGGCACGGGGCACGGGTGAACCAGTGCGGCCGGCCTCGGACAGCAGGGTTGCGGCCGGTCTTGCGGTCGACGGGACGGGTGCGGTCGCACCAGAGGTAGCGCGGCGGTCCGAGCGGGAGCTTGGGGGAGAGGAGGGGGAGAGGAGATGTGAGGGAATAGGTTTAGGGCTTTGTGAGATGGAGATGAGTAAGGGAGGGGAGAGTGGTGCTGGTGATATAGTGAAAGGTGTGGTAGAGAGGAATTTAGGGGAAAGGGGTGTGAACGTGGAGGAAGAGTGGGGGAGATGGTGAGTAAATTGAGTGAGTTTGTTATTATTATTTTTTAATTAGAGGCAGGGTTTTACAAGATCTACTACTTGTACCAACTTGAGTGGGTCGGGTCGGCACAACATTATCTTCATAAAGTAGTACTAATATTTCTAAAACTACCTTTACTTTCAATTTCAATTCCATAAGATTAAGTTCCATGTTATTTGCATAGCCATCTAACAAAACTTCTACACACTCTAATTTGATGGTAGGATCAAAAATGGCAGACAAACAATATAAAAGAGGTACATCACCACAATATTTAGTAAATTTAGCTTCCATTCTCTTAACAACATAGTCAAAATTTGGAACATTTCTATATTTAGAAAACAAGTAAGACATGTTACAAAGTTCTCGTAAAGCTAAACGAGAAGTAGGATAATAAACACCAAAAAGAGTGCATGTAGTCTTGTAAAAAGTTTCCAAAAATTTACATATAGAACTAGTAACAACCCAATCATCTTCAGTTACTGGATATTCAAAATTATGATCCATGTTACAAAAATATGTAATAGCATCATAAACGGAAGTGCAAATTTCAACATTAAATATGTCAAATTCCATCTATGTGGAACATCCTTAACAAATCTTCTAAAACGAATACTAAAATGTGTACATGTGTTTTTAAAAGCTTATTGCCTACTTGGAGACGTGTTCAAACTGTGTAAACAATTTCTGAGAGTCTCTAAATGTCTACTAAAAAATTCAAGACATTCTTTTACAACTAAATTAATAATATGGCAAGCACACCTAATATGCAATAATCTACCTTCCAAAATAGGTTGAAATAGTAAAGACAATGAATTTATAGCAGCAGTATTATTACTAGCATTATCAAAAGATACATATTGAATCTTGTCATGAATATCAAAGTCACGCAAGTGTTTTGAAATACAAGTTGCAATTGCGGAGCCTATGTGTGGAAATTCTAAAGTTTTTAAACAGACGATGCGCTTTTGCAACATCCACAATGAATCTATATAGTGTGCCGTGATACAAATATAAGCATAATTTTGTTTACTTGTCCAAACATCAGAAGTAATAGCTAGTTTATTAGCATGCGAAAATATTTATTTTAAAGCAAGCCTTATTTCTTTAAAGAGTCTAATAGCCTATTTTTTAGCTGTACCTCTAGTAACTTTATTAAAACAGGAATTTAAAGCAATTGTGGCATAATCATATAAAGATTCACTTTCATCCAAAGTGAATGGAAGTTCATCAACAATAATATATTTAGTAAATTCAGTTTTATGACGGGCAGCTGAATAGGAAAACGTACACACCGAAGAAGCCGCAGTGCCTCTAAAACTTATACGCGTTTGGGTTGCCGAAATTGAGCTTGGACCGTAGCAAGTATCGTAGTGTCTTGAGAGTGTGCCCGTGCCACCTCCCCTCTTCCATTTGTATATACGGAAACATTTCTTGTATTGAGCCCCGTACGGAACCGCTTCACCTTTTTGATCTAAAACAAGTGAGCCATCAGGTTTAGTTTCATTAAGAAGAATAAAAAATTCCCAAACGTCACGTCCCAGAACCAGAATACCAGAGAGCGGGGGAATGACTCAGCCAGCTACGTATTACGGGTAGATGAATACCGTATAATACGATCAATGCTGTCTAAAAGACGAGGGGGTGCATACTACATGAAAGTCTTACTAGGGTTACTCAACATCTATTGTCTCAATCATTCCAATAAGAAACAGTAAATAGAGAACATGTAAGATAAAGCAGTAAGGCGTCCCAAATGCTTAGTCAAAATATTCTTGAGATCTGGCTGTACAAAACTTAGCCAGATGATATAGCAAGGTATACACAATTCTTATCAGCTACAGTCTGACTTAATTACAATTATGTAAAAGTAAGTACTAGACAATTCGACTAACATGTCGGTGCCAAATGGCCAAAAGTAAATAGTAAAGACGAGCAGGGAAGCAAGAGACCCACTCGTGTCCTTCGATGATCATTCCTCTAGTATTGACCATCTTGGAGGTGGATGTAAGCTGAGTCCTCGGGAACTGGCTCTAAATCTGGCCATGCAAAACCAGAGAGGTTAGACCTCTAATAGCAAGTACCGTAAGGAAGCAGGATATGGGAAATTGGAACCAGAAATAAGAGTAAGAATGTGATAAAAAGGTCTCTGTTTGCTACCGGGGTTCGCACAACATCACGACACTTCAAGCCAACTTCCAAACCAAACAAGGACAGAAGTTGGCCCGTCATGTCCTGACGTTCTTCTCATCTCAGTAGTTAACAGAGTAGGCACAGTACACAAACAAATCAATTTAAATGGCCATGCAACTACTACGGCTTGCTACTGTAAGTTCCAAGTTGTGTTGGAATTATGCAATAAGGGATTCCTCAGTTCTTACAATGTACAAGCAAGGCTAGTATACCCAATAATCAATTATGCCAATCATGAATTAGACGAGTCCCAGCGGGACGCCCGCCATCATTATATATAACAATATAGGCAGATACCAGTCCCTGCCCGTGTGGCAAATTTACAGTATCTGTGGGAACCAGCCGGCATGTCGGGGCACTAATCGTCCCAAAGATGGCTGCCATATAAGAACTTGAGAATCCATTCTCTCCATGCAATCATTATTTTATTTAGCTTAATAGTCCCTATGTTGATTGAAATCCCATACCGTGGATCATGGTCATTCAGAATGAGTACTTCCGTACCGAGTACGATATGCATAATCCTACAACGATGCCCGTGCGGCTAGATTGTAGGTCTTACATAGCGTAATACAACAATCGATCCTAGCCACGAAATAATCATGCCTTGACTGTAAGATGCACATGCTGCTTTACAAAAAAATGGAAGTCAACATATGTCCATTTGCCAATGTTCAGATCGGCTAGTCGATCGCAATGGTTCATGATTCATACATGAACGTGTCTCATTCAAATCAATAAGACGACTAGCCAGTCTTCTAGTTCCAACTAGGAACGCATGATCAATCATTAGTCAAAGTAATAGTCGGGGTCAATTCGTGACAAGGCATGAAAGTGAAACTAGTATTAAGCATGGTCGAGTCTACAACTAGCATAAAATAGTTGGTAACATATTCTTGAAGCCAAGGAAAAGATCCACAACTTCCATGTTGGGATTTGGAAGAAATTCTAGCTAAAATTTGGTCAATTAGGACAAATAATAGTTAGAAATAGCTAAAATAGGCATTATGCGACCTATTCTGCGACATGCATGCGGACCAACTGCGACATGCGGCTCATGCGGCCCATTTACGACACCATATGTGGCTCAACTGCGGCATACGACTTATGCGACCCAACAGCGACACCATATACGGCTCAACTGCGGCATGCAACTTATGCGGCCCAACCGCGACACCATATGTGGCTCAACTGCGGCATGCGGCTCATGCGGCCCAACCGCGACATCTATGCGGCTCAACTGCGACATACGGCCTATGCTACCCAACCGCGACACCATATGCGGCTCAACTACGACATGAGGCTCATGCGGCCCAACCGCGACATTTATGCGGCTCAACTGCGACATGCGGCCTATGCGGCCCAACCGCGACATCTATACGGCTCAACTGCGACATCTATGCGGCTCAACTGCGAAATGTAGCTTATGCGGCCCAACCGCGACACCATATGCGGCTCAACTGCGACATGCGGCCTATGCGGCCCATCCGCGACATGCGGCTCATACGGCCCAACCGCGACATCTATGCGGCTCAACTGCGACATGTGGCCTATACGGCCCAACCGCGACATCTATACGGCTCAACTGCGACATGCGGCCTATACGGCCCAACCGCGACACCATATGCGGCTCAACTGTGACATGCTGACAGATGAACATAGAAATGACCAAAAATGCTTTTGGCCATAACTTCCTCAAATTAAGTCGAAATCTAACTTTCTAAAAGCCAAACTTTGGTAGAATTGAATTCTCTACAACATGGAACTACTTATTTTCAAAAAAACAAAGTTTGATAGATCAAAACCACAAAATCTATATGAAAAACCAAAACTTAAAACTTAGATCTACACCCAACCATCCATGGAAATCAAGAACTTCAAGACCTAAACTTGTAGAGGAAGAGAAGATAAACAACATGGATTAAAAATAAATAGGGATGCATGAAATCCCTCATGGTGTACAAGATGTACTTGCCTCTCCAAATGGGTGGGTGGGAGAGTAATGGAGGATGAAGAAGGAGAAGTAAATGTGAGTAATGAAGAGAGAGAAAAGAAAAATGGGCATAAATATCAAGCTAAGTCAATCTCCACCACCCATTCCTTCCTACAAGATCTAGGCCATCCACTTCTCTTCATGATGAACCAAGCTAAACCAAATTGGTTTAATGAACAGACTAAGCCAAGGGCTAAAGCAAAAGCAAAAAATAAAATACAGAAATTAATAAGCACAAAATTGAAGAATTTAAATACAGAACAAAAGCATAATAAATATTAAATAAATATATTCAAGCAGTACACATATAAAAATACGTATTCTTGGAACGGGGAGTGACATCTCTACTCTCCTTAGAAAAATTCCGTTCTCAGAATTTCAGATCCAAGCAGGACAGAAATGTCAGAGCTAGACTATCCTATGTACAAGCAATTTGAGCAAGCAGCTATTCTACAATGTCAAATAGCAAGTAATATATCCATATTTATCAATCTACGACATCAAGTAAATTCTACTCATAGGGTGATAAGCATGGAGAATCAAGACAATCAAGGTACACGGAAAGAAATATATCTTGTGAGTCAAATAGGTGCGGGTACCGTAATCGGATATTATCCTCACGTTCCCACGTTGACTCTCCTAAGGAGTGATGTCCCCAAGCAACACGGACAAGGCTAATTGTTCGGTTTTTGAGTATCTTCTTCCTTCGGTCCAAAATGGACACAGGCTGTTCCTCGTTAGACAGTTGGTACCAACAACCAGTTCATAATGATCGAGGATATGGCTTGGGTCCGATACATACCTACGCAACTGAGATACATGAAACACATCATGTACCTCTCGTAACGAAGGTGGAAGGGACAAACGATAAGCAACATCGCCTACCCTATCAAGGATAACAAATGGGCCCACGTATCGCGGACTCAATTTCCCGCGAACGCCAAATCTAATGACCCCACGAGTAGGTGAGATCCGCAAGAACACGTTGTCCCCAACAGAAAATTCTAGCAGCCTAAGATGCTGGTCCGCCCAATGACGATGTCGATCTTGCGCAACTCGAAGTCGCTCTCTAATTTCGTTAACCACATCAACTGTCTGAACAATTATTTCTGGGCCTAGCATCTTCCTCTCTCCGATATCATCCCATGCCAGTGGCGACCTACTCTTCTTACCATATAGTGCTTCGAATGGTGCCTTTGTTATCAAACTTCCATTTCAAACACAAACAATTAAATCCTTCTCAAAAAAATCTAAATCACAAGAAGATTTCAAGAAAGTTGTGCTATAAATTCCGGCGATCTACGACTTTTTGATCAAGCAATTTCGGCGATCTACGACTTCCTCTTTCTAATTGTTTAATTTTTAATTTACATTTACGAAATAGTTTTCTTTCCTCCATCTCTCTAGTTTTTTTACAAAAAAAAGAATTTATTACTATTATTTTTCCGGTATCCTCCTCCATCTTTATAATCTTTTATATATTTGGACAAGGTTCAAACCAAGCTAATGATGCTTTTGAAATTTACAATTCTTTTTTTTGAGGAAAATCTTATTCCTGACGATTTAGTTGGTTCCCCTCCTGAAATTGGTAGCAATGTACCAAATGTTGTAAAGAGAAAGCAAAAAAGCAAAAGTATCACTCCCCGTTCCCAGAATACGTATTTTTATAGGTGTACTGCTTGAATATATTTATTTAATATTTATTATGCTTTTGTTCTGTATTTAAATTCTTCAATTTTGCGCTTATTAATTTTTCCTGTATTTTATTTTCTGCTTTTGCTTTAGCCCTTGGCTTAGTCTGTTCATTAAACCAATTTGGTTTAGCTTGGTTCATCATGAAGAGGAGTGGATGGCCTAGATCTTATAGAAAGGAATGGGTGGTGGAGATTGACTTGGCTTGATATTTATGCCCCTTTTTCTTTTCTCTCTCTTCATTACTCATATTTACTTCTCCTTCTCCATCCTCCATTACTCTCCCACCCACACATTTGGAGAGACAAGTATGTCTTACACACCATGAGGGATTTCATGCATCCCTATTTATTTTTAATCCATGTTGTTTATCTTTTCGTCCTCTACAAGTTTAGGTCTTGAAGTTCTTGATTTCCATGGATGGTTGGGTGTAGATCTAAGTTTTAAGTTTTGGTTTTTCATATGGATTTTGTGGTTTTGATCTATCAAACATTGTTTTTTTCAAAAATAAGTGGTTCTATGTTGTAGATAATTCAATTCTACCAAAGTTTGGCTTTTGGAAAGTTAGATTTCGACTTAATTTAAGGAAGTTATGGCCAAAAGCATTTTTGATCATTTCTATGTTCATCTGTCAGCATGTCGCAGTTGAGGCGCATATGGTGTCGCGGTTAGGCCGCATAGGCCGCATGTCGCAGTTGAGCCGTATAGATGTCACGGTTGGGCCGCATAGGCCGTATGTCGCAGTTGAGCGGCATAGATGTCGCGGTTGGGCCGCATGAGCCGCATGTCGCAGTTGAGCCGCATAGATGTCGCGGTTGGGCCGCATAGGCCGCATGTCACAGTTGAGCCGCATATGGTGTCGCGGTTGGGCCGCATAGGCCGCATGTCGCAGTTGAGCCGCATAGATGTCGCGGTTGGGCCGCATAGGCCGCATGTCGCAGTTGAGCCGCATAGATGTCGCGGTTGGGCCGCATGAGCCGCATGTCGCAGTTGAGCCGCATATGGTGTCGTGATTGGGCCGCATAGGCTGCATATCGCAGTTGAGCCGTATAGATGTCGCGGTTGGGCCGCATGAGCCGCATGCCGCAGTTGAGCCGCATATGGTGTCGCGGTTGGACCGCATAAGTCGCATGCCGCCGTTGAGCCTCATATGGTGTCGCGGTTGGGCCGCATAAGTCGTATGCCGCAATTGAACGCATATGGTGTCGCGAATGGGCCGCATGAGCCGCATGTCGCAGTTGGTCCGCATGCATGTCGCAGAATAGGTCGCATAATGCCTATTTTGGCTATTTCTAACTGTTATATGTCCTAATTGACCGAATTGTAGCTAGAATTTCTTCCAACTCCCAACATGGAAGTTGTGAATCTTTTTCTTGGCTTCAAGAATATGTTACCAACTATTTTATGCTAGTTGTAGACTCGACCATGCTTAATACTAGTTTGACATTCATGCCTTGTCACGAATTGACCCCGACTGTTACTTTGACTAATGATTGATCATGCGTTCCTAGTTGGAACTAGAAGACTGGCTAGTCGTCTTATTGAATTGAATGAGACACGTTCATGGATCCGAACATTGGCAAATGGACACATATTGACTTCCATTTTTCTGTAAAGCAGCATGTGCATCTTACAGCCAAGGCATGATTATTTCGTGGCTAGGATTGATTGTTGCATTACGCTATGTAAGACCTATAACCTAGCCGTACGAGCATCGTTGTAGGATTGTGCATATCGTACTCGGTACGGAAGTACTCATTCTGAATGACCATGATCCATGGCATAGGATTTCAATCAACATAGGGACTATTAAGCTAAATAAAATAATGATTGCATGGAGAGAATGGATTCTCGAGTTCTTACATAGAATTTTTTGGAAGCCAAATGACCCCTATATCCTAAAAATAGAGTTGTTGTAAAGGATTTTTGGTTATTTTGGTCAAAAAGACCGAAATACCCCCCATAACGGTCATAAAACGGTCACAAAATGGTGGTATTTTGGTAAAGGGGGCACAATAATTCAAATTTTTTTTGCAAAATCCGGTTCAGCCGGCCGGACCGGGTCGGACTTGGGCTCGGACGGGCCTGACCTGGCCGGACTGAACCGAGCCTAACGTTGAAAAAAAAAAATTAAACAGGTCCGGGCCGGGCCGGGCTTGGGCTCGGGCGGGTGAACCCAGCCCGGACCGGAGTTACAAATGGGCGGGCTCGGGCCGGGCTAGGAGCGGGCTTTGGCGGGCTGGGCCTGCTGCGGGCACGGGCGGGTTCAGGGTTAATCGGCCCATGTAACACCCTGAATCTGCTTTAGCTAGTAGGAAGAGATAAGTGATAGTAGGGAGCTACTTTCTCTTCTGTTCACTCTACGAGAATAGTGTCTAATCCACCTTTGTGTATATAATTTCTAAGAGGAGGTAACTCTTACACCCACTCTCTCTTTGTGTCCTCTTATTCTTGTTTAAGACTTTCCCAGACTAAAGAAATGGCAAGAACCACATACCGGTTGACTTCCCAGGTAGAGGAGGCACGACGTTGCACCGGAGGATTCGGAGGAGAAGTCGAGGGTTGTCACTTCCGGCTTCGACAGCGTCCGCGAGGAGGGTCAACGAAGGCAAAGTCTACCGCAACTACACACTGCCGCGGGATCATCCGCTGTGTTGGGTTTTGGCCTTTTTCATTAGGAATTTTAGTCCCACATCGGCTAGGCCAAAGGAGTTGTATCTCTATATATTAGCTATGCTATTTTAGAGATGCACATGTGGAGTGGAGGTGCACATGGGTGTGCCATGTGGGATTATTTTTCTAATGGGAAAATGGCTAAATCAACAATTGAAAGCATTCATGCTTTTTGCTCTTGGAAAATTTATTTCTATTGGAGCTAAGTCCCATAGGGGCTTTGCGACTCGGACTCGGACACGGACTCAGTCTCATGGGCTCACGAGACGTAATGTTGCGTTTTGTTGGCACACTTTGCACTTAGCACGTCAGCATCGTCGCTAGGCACATAGTGCGCTTAAGTTGTGCTCGCTGCACGAGCCACTTGTGCGGCCAGGCGCGCTGTCAGGTTGCACGGCCAGGTTGCGTGGCCAGGTGCGCTGCCAGGTTGCGCGGCCTAGGTGCTCGCCCAGTTGCGCGGGTGGCACATGGTGCGCAGGGCGTGCAGGTGGCACGAGTAGCTCAGTGCGCATTCAGCGTGTGGTGTACAAGGCGCGCGGGGTGCGCAACTTGCTTCAGATCGTGCATGTGCATGATCTGAGCGGTTACTGTACGTTCGGAGTGGTTTTTACCACGTCCCGAATGTTGTGCTAACCGGACAGTTGCTACTCGGGCCTATAAAATGTCTCTTCCCTCTCGCAGGAAAGTACACAGGCATATATAGAGAGTTACGAAAGTTTACAAGTGTTTCTTAACACAAGTAAACTGAAGCTGTGAGAGAGAAGAGAAGCTTTGCACCAGCGTTGCTTTTATATGGGAGTTCGTGTACGATCCGAGGAGTCAGAAGAGCAGTAGTGTTCCAAAGTTCTCCGACGAACTTGCTGGTTCCTGGAAGCTAGTCGTGTGGGGCGAATATAGCTTTGAGCAACGGTGATCATTCACCCCAGCAAGATATTCATCCATCAATCGCCTGTCTTCTTCTTCGCTGCTGTGGATTACGAAATCTTTTTAGATTCTCATAATATCATATACTGCTGTAACGAGATATTCTTAGATCTTCGTTAAACTTGCGCAACCTTCCTTGAAGTGTTGCGTTGGAATGTTGTTTTTACAACTGTTTCATCTTCTCAGTTTTCCATCGAAAAATTATGCTCCGGCACTAACAATCTCAAAGCTATATTCCTACGATGGAAAACTTTAATGCTTCACTCCTCAATACTGACTTCTATAAGTTAGAAATGTTTGTTGGAGAGCATTATCAAGTCTGGAAGAGGAATGTTTATCTCACTCTTCAACTCAGAGACGTTGATCACGTGCTTCTTGAAGAGGAACCTACTGTTCCAGATGTTGGGTCTGCTGCTGCAATCACTGTGGCTACTAAACTTCAGGCCAAGTGGAGAAGGAAGAATAGCATTTGCAGGATGCTTATCCTGAATGCTATGGAGGATTCCCTAACAGAATCCTATAGTAAGAAAACTATTGCCAGAGACATATGGGAGTCTCTGGAGAAACTGTATGAAAAAGACAAGAACAGGAGCAAGATATTTGTGGTTGAAAAATATCACAAATGGCTCTTTGAGGACGAGAAGTCCATGCTGCCGCAGGTGAAGGAATTCTTGAAGCTACGACAGAAGCTGGAAGACGAGGCGATGCCCCTTTCCAACAAATTTGTTGTTGGAGAGATTATCTCGAAGCTCCCCGCTGGGTGGACTAAGTTCTATGCAAACATGCAAGGATGAAGCTTGAGATCAGCCTTGAAGATCTCTTACAGGAAATCTATGTTGAGGATCAGATGCGGGCTCAACTGAAGGTGGACGCACTGTCCAAGCAATTGGCTAACATCAATCTGGTTCATACCAAGGAACCAAGGGAAAAGCAGGAGGCTTCCCACAGCAAGAAGAAGGACCCTGACAATCTGAAAGTCAAAGGAACTTCGTTCAAGCGAAAGAAGCTAAAGTTACATTTGGCTTGTTTCAAGTATGGTAAGAAGAGCCACTTTAAGAATGAATGCAAAGCAAAGACCAAGCAATCAGAGCAAGGAGAGCCTAGTAAGGTATCTATGATCATTGATGTTGTTGCTATGATTGCGCAGCTTGATGCGGTAGGGACTGACTCTGACTGGTGGGTAGACACTGGAGCCACCTGCCATATCTGCTCCAGTAAGGAGTGGTTCACCACCTACACACCTACTTTTGAAGTGGTTATGGTGGCAAACCAGGCAAAAGCTGAAGTGCTCAGGATTGGGACGGCGGTGTTGAAGCTGACTTCGGAGAAGTCTCTAACGTTTCAATACAGGCCTCAGGATGGACATAAATGCTGGCCAGATGGTGATGTCTATCAAGGGAGCATATTTCAGAAAAGTATTTTATACTGAAGAAATGTTCAAAATTTACCTTGTAAATCAGTCCAATATTATTAATGCAATTACTCCTTCTGCTTATACTTTTGAGTTGTGGCATAATAGACAAGGGCATGTTCATTGTATACGAATAAACAGAATGTCTAATCTAGGGCTTATCTCCAAGTGTGGGGGTAAGGTAGAGAAATGTGAAGTTTGTGCTCAAACAAAGATCACAAGGAAACCCTTTCCTCGGGTTAATCGAAGTACAGATCTTCTGGAGTTGGTACACTCCGATATCTGTGACTTTAAACAATTCTGTACAAAGGTCGGGATGAAGTATTTCATAACTTTCATCGGTGACTTCTCAAAGTATGCGTTCGTCTACTTGCTGAAGGCTAAAGACGAAGCATTCAAGAAGTTTAAGGAGTTCAGGGCCGAAACTGAGCGGCAAACTGGACAACAACTCAAAAGAATAAGAAGTGATCGAGGTGGGGAGTACAGGTCTCATGAATTTGCATCGTTCTGCAAAGAACATAGAATTGTCAATGAAACTACGGCTCCGTACTCTCCTCAATCAAACGGAGTAGCGAAGAGGAAGAACAGAACGCTAACAGAAATGATTAACTCAATGCTGTTGACTGGGGGTCTTCCTAAGTGCTACTGGGGAGAAGCTGCATTGAGGGCCACTTTTATTTTAAATAGAGTGCCTCATGCAACTTCAGACGTTAATCCTCATGAACTTTGGTTCAAGATCAGACCTAACTTGAATGTCATTCGAGTGTGGGGGTGTCTGGCATATGTCAAGCTTCCAGATCTGAAGATACAGAAGATTGGGACAAGGACTACTAAGACGATCTTCTTGGGGTATGCCGAGAAGAGTGATGCTCGAAGATTTCTTAATATTGAGTCAAATCATATCATTGAATCTCGCGACGCAGAATATTTTGAAGATAAATTTGTAAGGCACAAGAATATTGTTCTTGCAGATATATCGGAGAACAATGAGGGTGCGCATGAAACTGAAGTCTTCAATGAAGATGTGGTCCAAGAAGATGTTGTTGTTGAAACAATTATTGAACCAGAACAAGCTGAACCATCAGCTAAGCGAGTGAGAAGGCCGAAGGACTTTAGAAGCAACTTTGTCACCTATCATGTGGAAGCAGATCCGCTTACCTATGATGAGGCGATGAAGACCAGAGACGCGGTTGTCTGGAAAGAGACAATTGACAATGAAATTGATTCCATCACCTCAAATAACACTTGGGTGTTGGTTGATCTTCCTGAAGGAGCGAAACCTATCGGATGTAAATGGATCTTTAAGAAGAAGATGAAAGCAGACGAAACTATTGACAAGTTCAAGGCAAGGTTGGTAGCTAAGGGGTTTTCTCAGAAGCAGGGATTGACTACTTTGAAACGTATGCTCCAGTAGCCCGGATGACCACCATCAGAATGTTGATTGCTCTCGTAGCAATACATAAGATGGTGATACATCAGATGGATGTAAAAACGGCTTTCCTAAATAGCGAGATGACCGAAGAGATTTACATGCAACAGCCAGAGGGATTTGTCATCAATGATCTTGAAGACAAAGTCTGCAAGTTGGTAAAATCTTTGTACGGTCTTAAATAGGCTCCCAAGATATGGCATGAGAAACTTGACAAAGTTATAAGGTCAAATGGCTACATGGTCAGCAAGACGGACAAGTGTGTTACATGAAGTTCGCTGATGGAAGAGGTGTGATCGTTTGTCTGTATGTGGACGACATGCTTATCCTAGGTACGGATATGGGTTATGTCACGAAGACGAAGAAATTCATCTTGGGCAAGTTCAGTATGAAGGACTTGAGGGAAGTTGATGTGATCATAGGGATCAAGATCATCCTGATAGACACTGGACTAGTGCTGTCACAGTCTCATTATATTGAGAAAATGATCACTCGTTATGGGTATCGGAATCTTCCAGGGATCGATATGTCGTACATGTGTGATATGAAGCTGAAGCCTAATTCAGAGGAAAGCGTCAGGCAGCTGGAGTATACAAGCGTAATCGGGAGTTTGATGTATGCTACTACTGCCACAAGGCCTGACATAGCTTTCGCCGTTGAAATGCTAAGTCGTTTCACGAGCAACCCAGGTGTTGAATACTGGAAAGCTGTGAAACGGGTTATGAGATATCTTAAGAAGACTCAGACATATGCACTGTACTACAGCGAAGATCCGCCAGTAGTGGAAGGCTTCAGTGATGCCAGCTGGTGCTCAGAGGTGGAGAGAGAGGTCCACAGGTGGATTTATTTTCACAATGGATAGAGTTGCTATATCGTAGAAGTCGAAGAAGCAGACTATGCTCTCGCGGTCATCCATGGAATCTGAGTTCTTTGCACTTGATACCACAGCCGAGGAAGCAGAATGGCTTCGGAAGCTCATGTATGATCTTCCAGTGGTTGGGGCACAAATACCGACGATACCGATATACCGCGACAACCAGATGACTGCGGCGGTGGCATCAAATGACCTCTTCAACGAAAAGAAGAGGACTGTGCGGTTGAAGCACAGGGCAGTACAGGATCTTATCAAGAGAGGTGTTATTACAGTGATTGATGTTCGGAGTCAGGAGAACCTGGCGGATCCGTTCACAAGGGGCCTCAAGCGCCAGCTGGTTGACAACACAGCTTGTAAAATGGGCTTAAAGGTATTCTGATATTGTATTATTGTATTCCTACCATAAAGTTTTATTCTATTAGTTCAAAGAGAAATCTACTAGGCATCTAGCTTTTGGTTCAAGGGAGGACCACTAATCGGAAGAATATCAGGAATGGTGGGTACATGTTCTATTGGGCATGGAGAGGTTACGGACCTACAACCACTGTTGCCTACTGTTGTTTTTTGCAGAAAACGGATCCTGTTGGAAGGTTGGCTTAAATGCCTTAATGAGTTCTCAGGCAGAGTGAATGCCTGGTGTGCTTTACAGGAAGAACGGTAGAGCAACATTACAAGGAGTGAAACTCCATGCTACTGTGGGGTGACTCTATCATGAGGTTCCCAGGCATGGGGTAATGCCTTGGGCTTGCTAGCCAAGTCACAGCGGCATAGCACCGCAAATAGGCAGTTAGCCTAATGCTGTATGTTAAAATAAAGAGAGGGGTAGTCAGCACTACAAAGAGGAGGAGTTCCTCATGTTATAGTGGCACGATACCACAATGAGGTACCTTGTTAAGGATAAAGCCTCAGCCCTGCAAGTCATGTCGTTGCGACGTAATACCGCAAGGGAGCCTAAGGCTTCATGCTGGGTAGTTTGGCACTACAAAGAGGCGGTTGCCTCATGCTACAGTAGTATGATACTACGATGAGGTTCCCGGTACGGGATAAGGCCTCGGCTATAAGCTATGTCATAGCGGTGTAGCACCGCAAGGGAAGCACAAAGCGCTTCATGCCATGTCTCTTTAATAATGAACTCACCTATAGTATATGGACAGAGATCTCAGGCCGTCTCTTGAGGGTAAACTAGTAGACGCCCAAAATTATACACTGAAACCAGGCTGGCACATGGCCTTTAATGTGCAAGCTAGAAGCACATGTGACAACATTATGTGAGTGGAAAGAATTTTCGCTATGGTGCAGAATTCAAGGCTTAGTCCATTCTTGTATTATAGTCTATTGTTTAACCCATACGGGAAGATTCAAGTCATAGCGACATCTCTCCTAATGCATGATGGATAGTCACTGTGGGGAACACTTATACCCATATATATAGAGATATGTAGGGGATTGTTGGGTTTTGGCATTTTTTATTGGGAATTTTAGTCCCACATCGGCTAGGCCAAAGGAGTTATATCTCTATATATTAGCTATGCTATTTTAGAGATACACATGTGGTGTGGAGGTGCACATGGGTGTGCCATATGGGGTTATTTTTCTAATGGGAAAAAGGCTAAATCAATAATTGAAAGAATTCATGCTTTTTACTCTTGGAAAATTTATTTCCATTGGAGCTAAGCCCCGTAGGGGCTTAGCGACTCGGACTCGGACTCGAACTCGGACACGGACTTGGGCTCATGGTCTCATGAGGCGTAATATGGCATTTTGTTGGCGCACTTTTCACTTAGCACATCAGCATCGTCGCTAAGCGCATAGTGTATTTTAGTTGCGCTTGTTGCACAAGCCACTTGTGCAGCCAGGTGCGCTGCCAGGTTGTACGGCCAGTTGCGCAGGCCAGCTTGTACGGCCAGTTGTGCAGGCCAGGTTGTGCGGCCAGGTGTGCTGCCAGTTTACACGGCCCAGGTTACGTGACCAGGTGTGCGCCCAGTGGCGTGTACAGGTGCGCGACCAGTTGTGCGGGTGGCGTAGGGTGCACAGGGCGTGTAGGTGGCGCAAGTTGCTCAGTGCACATTTAGCACATGGTGTACAAGGCGCGCGGGGTACGCGAGGTGTGCAACTTGCTTCAGATCATGCCTGTACATGATTTGAACAGTTACTGCACGTTCAGAGTGGTTTTTACCACGTCCCGAATGTTGTGCTAACCGGGCAGTTGCTACTCGGGCCTATAGAAGGTCTCTTCTCTCTCAAAGGAAAATACACAGGCATATATAGAGAGTTACGAAAGTTTAAAAGTGTTTCTTAACACAAGTAAACAGAAGCTGTGAGAGAGAAGAGAAGCTTTGCTCCAGTATTGGTTTTGCACGGGAATTCGTGTACGATCCGAGGACTCAGAAGAGCAGGAGTGTTCCAAAGTTCTCCGACGAACTTGCTTGTTCCTGAAAGCTATTCGTATGGGGCAAATATAGCTTTGAGCAACGGTGATCATTCACCCCAGAAGGATATTCATTCATCAATCGCCTGTCATCTTCTTCGCTGCTGTGGATTACGAAATCTTTTTAGATTCTCGTAATATCATATGCTGCTATAACGAGATCTTCTTAGATCTTTGTTAAACTTGCGCAACCTTCCTTGAAGTGTTGCGTTGGAACGTTATTTTTACAACTGTTTCATCTTTTCAGTTTTCTATCAAAAAATTGTGCCCCGAGACTAACACGCTGCGGCTTCGACGAGTATGCGGACGGCCTCGCGGTCGGACATTCGGGTTCGTCTTGTCAGCCACAGTAGAACACTGGCATTGATAGCACAGTGTGGAGACGACTACGGTAGTCTATGTCGCAGGGCCCTGGCAGAGATGGACAAGCCCAGGTCGACTTCAGGGTCCAATCGGCGGGGTGCTACATTTCTGTTCGGCGCGTGAAAGGTCTCAAAGCGGGGGCGACAATGTTGATGGCTTGAGGGAAAAATAGGAAGAGCCTACAAAAAGGAGGAGATGGGAGGAAGATCAGAGGACAAGGAGTCGACACGAGAACATGGGCACTTTCCTGTTCTCTCGTAAAAGGACCGGGTAATAGGGAAGAGATGGTCCAGCAGTAACTAACTAGTGGGTTTCCGGGTTTGCGGGTTACTAATTTAAAAAAAAATAGGGATTCAAAAGCTTATTTGGATAGAAGATTATTCATAGGCTGGCGTTGGGTTGAACCGTGGAAAATTGGTTGTGTATTTACAACACTTAATGGGTTTGGATCATGGCTATCATTTGATATATTAATAGATAATATTTTAATGGGCTCGATAGGTTTAAATGAATGAGCTTAACAATAAATCTATAATTAGTTCCTTAACTTATGTAATTATAAATACCCCATATAATATAATTAATATTACAAAATACCACTAAATAAGTAGATAAATAATAATAATAATGAGGAGGGGGTTTTATATTCTATCCAACTTATGAAAATTTTGTCCTTGAAATTCAGGAGTACGAACAACATACAATGATGGGAGGGTATGCTTCTATAACTACGAACATCTAGAAAGGGGGCTTCCTATGATGTTGCTACTACTAAGTCACAACTAACAAGCTAATGACTATTATAGAGGTACCACATATCCTATTGTTTCTACCATGTAACTGCTAGTTCTTACCCCCATTTGCTTCTTGTGGTGTCGATGAACCATCAACAGTCACAACGAAAGCTTGTCCTTGTCGTTGTGGCCCACCTATTGGAGAAGCCAATGGCTTTGGTATCGATCTTTCAGTGTGCCTTTCTGGACAACCTTGGAGTTGGTGTTGATCGGAGTCACAACGTAAACAATGTCCTAGTCTTCTGCGGCAATTACTTTGAATGTGTCCTTTCTTTTTGTAATAATGACAGATAGGAAGTTCCGGGCTCTGGTACGGGGATGCTCACGGTTGTTGATGCATTGAGGAACGTCTCTCCGATCCTCCGGACATGGATCGAATTGGTGTCTCTGCTAAAGTAGAATGCCTTTTCTCTATTAGTTTCTCCCAACGAATGGCTTCTTATATCTTTGCTGCGCTATGAACTGCGGCATGCGTCGTGTGTGCTACGGTCCCGGTCAACTGTCGCAACTCGAAGTTGAGGCCTTGATAAAATCTTCTCGCTCTCTCCTCTTCTACTTGAACTAACGAAGGCGCGAATCTACTCAAGCCGCTGAACTCGGCGTCATACTCATCCATAGGCATCATGCCTTGGCGCAAACTTGTGAACTTTTGTTGCAATTCAAATTTTACAGAGGTTGGAAAGAAGCTCTCGTTGAAGAGCTTGCTGAATTCCTTCCAAGTTTGGTTGTTCCCCAAACTTCTCTTTTGATCTTCCCACCAATGGTGTGCAAGATCCTCCAGTTCGGTAACTCGAAAGCCTTGAGCATATTTTCTATCTTTACTAGCCAAGCGGTGACTTCATTTGGAGTCTTTGTTCCTTTGAAGGTTAGCTGTATCATATTATGAAACTTGCCTATCGAACCTTTCTTTCTTGCTAGAATGCTTTGTCTTATAAGCTAATTTTGTTGACACGGCATTTGTACCGGCTGTTGAAAAAACTGATACATCAACGGTATATCTGGTTGCTGGGGTTGTTGTTGAAGCGACGTATCTAGCGTCTGCGGAGTGAACTGTGGAGGTGGTAGAATATCGTCCCTTCGAAATCTTGAGGTGTGCAGATGCGGCTGATTGCTCTCTTAAGTGGGTTGACCTCCAAGTGTTTGCATAGTTCCATCGACAGGTGTCACAACGACAATTGGTAGAGTGTCAAAAGGAGTCGTACATCCATCTTATGGATCCATTATATGTATAAAAAGAAGACCGTTAACCGAGGGCGAATTCAAGCAGGATGCAAGTCAAGAATATTTTTGAAGTCAAATAGTAGGAATCAAATACGATACAAGTCAACGTGGATGAGATTCTATTCTAGTCTAGTCCTATCCGCAGGTCCGTTCGGTATAGTAACGTAACCGAAACAGCTAAATCGACCTGCATGGGCCACCACCACTATACCAAAATAGCTAATTAGGAACACTTGGCATATTTCAATCTGGAACGCCTATTAGGTGTGCCTAGGTTTTGGAACGGACAAAAACTGTGCCAAAATAAAAAAATGTTCCAAATATTAGTTTTTTAATTTTTAATAATTATATAATCTGGAACACATATAAACCGTTCCAAACCATTTCTGATAATTAAAAAAATTAGTTCATGTGATCTCACGTGACCTTTATAAAATGTTCACTCTAATTTTCTTCATCTGGCATGCATACCAACCCACCCCTACCCCAAAATACCCTCCCTTCCCCCTCCCCCTCCCATAAAACAAACCAACCCCAAACATAAAACCCCCACCCTAATCTCTTTTTGCAATCCCCTCTTCCTAACTCTCTTTTTCTTTCTCTCCACAGAAAAAATGGGAAGAGAAGAAGACTACAGCAGCACCGAGAGGGGTGGAGTCGGTGGGAGCATAGCCGACCTGTGCTGCGCCCACGCCCTCGTCGCCGTGGGATAGGAAGCGAAGGTCATCGAGACCTCGACCTCGGCCTCGGCCTCCGTTAGCCCCACCGACGCCGACCTCGGCCTCGACCTTATCCGGACCTCCACATTCCTCTCTCCATCGAGCTGGTTCGTTCCATTTCTTCGTTAATCTTTCACTTTAGCTCCCTCGTCTATTTTTTTAATTCAAGTACTGCTGCTGGGGATCACGCACACTTCAAAAAATTGCGTGCCTTGTCGGTGCTTCGACTAATTTTAATTGCGAGTAACGGGAACCCAATAATTCACGTCTTTAAATGTTTTGATTGATTTGTGCTGCTCGTGACCCATATCTGCTCATGACCCATATCTGCTCAAGTTGTGTCTATGACTGAGAGATACAAACCCCTCTTCCCAAAATTTTGGAATATTTTATTTATTATTTATTTAAATTTAATGGTGATTTTTGGATTTTTAATAAATATTTAATTAATTAGTTATTATGATAGAATGCTTTAGTCGTGGTTAACTTTTAGAGTGCAAGATGACCAAGTATTTTGGTACGGGTAGTGTAGTCGTGTGCCTTGACTAGTGTTTTAGCTATAATAAGGAAGGGCGAGCCATAAGTATATTCTAACTAGGAAAATCAGGCTAAGTTGTGACATGACTCCTATAAATAGTTTAATTATTTATTATTAAGATGATTGACTTTTAGAAAATTCGGTTGTACCAAACTAGCCCGGACTGGACCCGAACTGAGCCCAAGCCCATGTAGGCATTTAGTGCATCCCAAGACGTCCTTATAGACATGTATTGTGTAGTAGTATTTTATATTAATGATCTAGTAGACAATTTTATAGATAAATGATGGTTATATAAATATTAAATATATTATTGCTATTAAAAGATATTTTTTTTTTGAATATATATATAAATATATATTTGAAAAATATATATATATATATATATATTTGAATATTTTATTTATTTTTTTAAATATATTTTTTTGAATATTTTTTTTGAATATTTTTGAATATTTTTAAATATTAAATATATATATATTTTTGAATATATATATATAAATATATATATATATATATATATATATATATATATATATATATATATATATATATATGTTAATCCACTTGGTTACTATATATATATATATATATATATATATATATATATATATATATATATATATATATATATATATAGTAACCAAGTGGATTAACATATATATATATATATATATATATATATATATATATATATATATATATATATATATATATATATATATATATATATGAATGATTTTCGGTCTTTGGTCTCCTGTGTGGGCCAGGGGGTTTGGCTCAGTGTTGTTTGTGTACTGCCTTTTATTCAATAAAATTTCGTTTGTTAATATATATATATATATATATATATATATATATATAATATATATGAATGAATAGTAGATGCTCCGCCGCTCTGACCTAGAGCGCCGCGCTGGTGATTCCTGAGAGAAATCTTGCTTTCGCCGACTACGGCTTGGCCCATCGGCCAGGCCGGCGTCCACACCACGACAGCGGTCAGATCGTTCGCCGAAGCTGTTGCAGGTAGGGTTGAGGCTCCTCCTCGCCTTGCTGCAAGGTCGGTCTCTGTCTTCAAAGGTTCGCCTGCGATCTCGTTTTCAGGAGAAAAAGAAGCTTCCCTTGCTGCTCCTTTAAGATTTGCTCTTATAGGGAAGTTTTCGCATAGTGAACCCCTCATTGAAGTCATCAGGAAAGCTTTACAAGGGTTTGAGTTTAAGGGATCTATTAAAGCAGGAGTCATTGATTGTAAACATATATTGATTCGACCTTCAATGGAAGAAGATTATCTGAGGCTTCGTTCGAAAGTCACATGGTATATTGCGTGTGCCCCCATACGCATATTCAAGTGGGAGGCAGATTTCTTTCCCATGGTTGAATTTGCCCTAATGACAGTTTGGGTTAATCTTCCTAATTTGCCTCATCATCTGTATGCGAAAGACGCTATATTTGTAATCATGTCGGCTATAGGTACGCCTCTAAAAATAGATAAGGCCACGGAAGAACTTTCTCTCCCAAGCATGGTCAGGGTTTTTGTGGAGCTCAATGCTGGCAAACCACTTCAAAAGCGAGTTTGCATAAACTTATCAAAGGGCATAAGTTTTTAGCAGAAATTAGAGTATGAAAATACTCATTCATATTGCACTCACTGTTTTCATCAAGGGCATACGGTGGACTCATGCAAACTGAAAAACAAAGGTAAGTCGGCAGTTCAAGAGGGGACAGAAGAAGCAATCAATGATGAGAGCCAGTACATGCGTTAAAACCACACTGTTCCGGCCACCACCATTATGCAGAGATTGGATAAGGAGCTACAAATAATCAATGATGTTACTAATTTATTGGGGGATGGTGATAATGGTGATTCCCAAGCAGTAATTAATGGCCAGGACGTTCACTTACTCATAACTCTCCCGATACGGAGAATATTCAGGCAAACTCTAAAACCCAGGAAAGTGCAGGAAAGTTGACTCCTCAACCATTGGTTCATCACAGCGGCTCGGATATCCAGAAAGAAAGTAATTTAGAAGTGATGGCGGAGGTCGCAAACACATCACCAACTGACGTGGATGTGATCGCTTCTGAGGAGATGAAGGAGGGCGAAGTGCGTGTGCAGCCTAGAAGCTGGGCGGATGACGTAGAGCAGGAAGAATTAGAGGGTAGAGATAAGCAGGTAGAACATAGGGATCATTCAGCTCAGGTATAGACATAAAGTGATAAAGCAGACATAGAAGAAGATAGGGCTTGTCAGACTCACAGCAGGAGCATGTGGTCGACAAAGACATCCAGGCCAAAGCAGGTGTAACTCAAAAGCGTGCAAAGAAGGGGAAGTAAGTCGTCGAGCCATTGGATCGCACCACTCGTGCGACAGCAAGCAAATCCTTTACTGGTATCACCACAACCCTCAATGTTTAACTTCATTATTTGGAACGTCAGAGGCATCCAACCTCATGACATTAAAAAGGCTTAAGACACTTGTTCGAGTTCAAAAAATTAATTTTCTGGCCATCGTTGAACCGAAAGTTGATCGGTTGCAACTGTCACATTTCCAAGTGAAGCTGGGGTTTTCTTATGCTTTTTCAAATGCCAAAGGGAACATATGGATCATGTCTAGATCGAGTTGCATGATAGATGTTATAGACTCTTTTGATCAGGCTCTTTCAGTTAGGGTTTTAGACCCTATGATTCCTGTCTCAGCTTTGTTCTCCATTGTTCATGGGGACAATAAAAAGGAGGGTCGTAGGGTGATGTGGGATAGATTACTGTCGTTACAGAGGGCACATCAGCTACCTTGGCTAGTCGGAGGAGATTTTAATGCTATTTTTTTTAGAGGAAAAGATAGGGGCAGCCTGCAGAAGCGCTATCAATGCAGGATTTTGCTAATTTTCAACTATCGACAGGAGTGACGGAGTTGCCATACACAGGCAGTAGTTACACATGGTTAAAGTCTCAAAAGGGAGATCGTCGTGTATCCAGACTTGATCGTTTGTTCATTGATAATGTGTGGTTGCAAATGGCCCCATGCTCAGTTGAAGATCATCTTAATAGGACAGAGTCTGATCACACGCCGCTCCTTGTTCGTCTGCTAGCTCAACCGATAGGTGGGAAGAAACAGTTTAGGTTTCTTGATATGTGGACATGACATGAGGATTTCCTCAGGGTAGTCCAAGAAGCTTGGCATTCGGTTGATCACAGACATGGAATCACCAGGGTGTCGTTACGATTAGATGCTTGTAGGAAATATTTATCAAAATGGAGTCGTATTGTATATGGGGATATTTTTAAGCTGTAAAACTTGCCGAAGATGAGGTTCTTGCAGCAGAACTTCAGTTTGAGACAAATGACTCTGATAGCAATAGACTGAAGCTCGCAAAGGATACTGCATCACTGAAACAAAGAGTTCAAGTCGAGGAGTTATGTTGGAAACAAAAATCAAGGTTGAAGTGGGACCTAGAAGGGGATAAAAATACTACTTATTTCCATGAATGTGTCAATTATAAGAAGAAGGCTTTAAGAATTCATTCTATAATGCACGATAATGGCACAGTGTCAACAAATAAAGCCGATATTCATGCTTATGCACTGGAGTACTACTCTGGCCTATTTGAGAAAGGAGAGATAAAAGAGGATAAGGAACTCCTTTCAGTAATCCCATGCTTAGTTGATGAAGAGGAGAATAATAGATTGATAGCTTCTCCTTCGTTGGAGGAATTATTGGAAACGATAAAAATCCTTGGACAAGAATAGTGCGTCAGGGCCTGATGGTGTCACAAGCAGTTTTTTTCTTGTGTGCTGGGACATTATTGGTGAGGACATTGCTGAGGCAGTTAGCATGTTTATTGATGGGTTCTCTCTACCCAGATCATTCTCCAATACTTTACTTGTTCTTATCCCCAAAGTTAAACAACCCAAATACTTTACTGATTATCGTGCTATTAGTTTATGTTTAGTTCTGAACAAGATTATCTCGAAGCTGCTGGCGCGCCAGTTAGCCCCTATATTACCTAAGCTGATCTCTCCTAATCAAAGTGGCTTTGTGCAAGGTCGCGAGATAGTGGATAATATAATCCTGGCTCAAGAGATGGTGGCAAAGATGAACAAGAAACATTGGGGCGGTAATATAGCAATCAAGCTAGATATGATGAAGGCATACGATAGAGTTGATTGGCGTTTCTTGCTAAAAGTGTTGAGAAGATTTGGGTTTCATAACAAATAGGTGGATATGATGTTGCGGTTGCAAAACAATGTATGGTTCTCACCCCTTATCAATGGAGAATCGACAGGATATTTTTAATCAATTAGAGGGGTTCGTCAAGGCGATCCCCTCTCTCCTGCCTTATTCATCCTTGCAGCTGAAGTTCTATCTAGAAATTTAAATTTACTGCCACTTTCTGAAGGCTTTACAACATTCACTTCACCCCGAGGATGCGCCCCTATCACGTACTTGTCTTATGTAGATGATGTGCTTATTTTCTAAGGATGAGATGCGCGTTCAATCACTATGCTACAGGAACTTTTACAGCATTATGAGGATGCCTATGGAAAAATGATAAATAAAGCAAAGACATCGCTCCTTGTCTCGAAGAAGGCTACGTTAGAACGGTCAGAAGAATTGGCTAGTAGGACGGGGTTTGCAACTGGGACTCCACCGTTCACATATATGGGTTGTCCTATGGTGGCGGGACAACGAAATGCAGGTATGTATGATGAGCTCATTAACAAAATTCGAGCAAAAGTTGAAGGATGGCACAATAAAATCTTATCCCCAGGGGGTAAAATTGTGCTCATCAAAGCTGTCCTCACATCTATACCGGTTTATACTTTAGCAGCATGTAATCCCCCAAGTGCGGTGCTTCGATGTATAGAATCTATTTTCAGTGAATTCTTTTGGGGAATGTTCGACGGGGCTCCTAAGTGTAAGTGGCTAGGATGGGATTATATTGCTAGAAAGAAGGAGGAAGGAGGACTGGGGACTAAAAAGTTAGAAGACATAATGAAAGCTTTCACCATGAAGCTTTGGTGGAAATTTGTTACACAAGACAACATGTGGGTTCGTTTCTTTCGAACTAAATACTGCACCCATAGCTCAGCACGTGAAGTAGTGTAAACATCCAATGCAACTCACGTATGGAAGAGGCTATTAGAAGGTAGGACGCTAGCAGATGATCAAATATTGGTTGATGACACTGGTTGGCATTGGCGTCGAGTGAATGGCAGATTCACTGTAGCTTCTGCATGGGAAGTGGCTAGAGTGCATAGACTAGGGCTGTGCACATTTGAATCAAACCGGCCAAATCGAATCGAACCAAACCGAACCAAACCGAACCGATAGCCTGGCCAGATTTGTTCGGCTGAACCTTTTAGATAACCGACCGGTTTGGTTCGGTTTACGGTTTGATTATTCTAAAAACCGTTTAAACCGAACCAAATTGAACCCTATTCAAACAGTGTTAAATAATTAGGATGGGACCGTTTGGCCCATATAATTTAGGGAGAGGGTCCGGCCCATCAAATGACCAATTCCTTCTTCACAATTCACGAGCGGCTCCAGTCTCCCCCTCTCCATCATTTTTCTAAATTTTGATTCTAACCCTAAATCCCCCACTCCTTTCTTTCTCCAATTTTTGTTTACCGTCGGCAGTCTCCTCTCCTTCGAAGTTGAGACTCTCCAGTCTCCCCACCTAGGACAGCCTCATATTCTACGAGCCATGGATCCGGCACTGTACGTATTCGAGGACTCGACGGCGGACGTGGGCAACAATAACTACTTGGAAGGGAGCTAAGCCAAGGCCAACTTCCCCACAACGGTGTCGAGTTCCCTCTCTCCAGGCCCACCGGCAGGTTCAACAACGGCTACAACGACGTCGACTTCCTGGGTATTCATGTTCTTCATTTTTGTTTAATTTT